>WYDF02040723.1:0-19439 GCA_009867245.2 Adranes taylori | reverse complement strand
AACTTGTCAGTTGAAGTAAAAGTAAATGAAATTTAAATTGACAGAAATTTAAATTGCTTTTTAAAACACCAATATTTACAAATTCATGTGTTACATAATTTAGAAAAAAATTAAATTAATAGTATTCTATAAATAATGTCATTTTATTCAATAAACTTATATTTTTTTAATTATAGCAAATACAAACATTGAAAATAATTATTGTTTATATAATATAATTTAATGTATTATATTATTATTATTATTTAAAAATTAATAAATAAAATAACTTGTTAGTTGAAGTAAAAGTAAATGAAATTTAAATTGACATTTACAAAGTGCAAATTATATAAATAAACTCGCTGACTCAACCTTGAACCTTATAGGTGGCGAAATGGGTATTTCCGGTTGGCACGCATTATACGCTCCATTACTAACGATGGTAGGTCGTCGATCCCGCCATTTTGTTTTAATCAGAAACTTGAGAAAACTCTCGTTTAATGACTAAACACTGGATGAAATATTTGAGAAATATACCGGAAATATTTAATCAAATAAAAATATTGACTTTTTTTTAATTCGTACGTAGTGATTTACCTTTCTCGTAAAAAAGCATCCGTTCCCATTTCTGTCGCACATCAACGCGACTGACGCGACACCGCGCACAAACTGCGAAAAGCGCCGACTTATATGTGTGTAACGCGATTTTCCCCGTGTTTTCCACGTCTACTACTACTATGATAATGCATTTATGGGAAATTCTTATCCGCTCCAAGAGACTTGCTTGTCTACATTTTTAACAAGGTTTCCAGGTTTAACTACTTTTGTTTTCATATAACCTATGGATTCTTTTCATATTTGTATTATTTTTTAAAAACAGTTTCACAACAAATTTATTAAAAAAAAATCTGTATTCAAAAACCTTTGATTTTATTTTAAATCTGTCATTCTTAAATTTGATATGAAATATCAAACATAACATATTAGTATGTGAAAGATAAGTACAGGATTCAGGCATTTTGTTTTAATTTTTTTTAGAGGTGTCAAGGTTGCAGGACAATTTTTTTTAAATTGGTGCCTGCGAATGTGTGTGTGTGCGGAAGCATTCAAATAGCTTTGAATTGCCAATATATATTCGACTAGATTTTGCTATGTTTGTTTTCATAGTTCAGGAGCACTTCAATTTGATCGTTAAAATGAAATAAGTCAAAAATAAGTCAGAAATATTATACTTATGATGATAGGGAACCGCTGAATGAGATGATTAAAAGATTAAAGATATATATGGACAGGAGGGGATTGGAGATTAATGTAGAAAAGACTAAAGGGATGATGTGTAAGAAAGGATGGAGCAAAAGTAGAAAAGATGCATTTACAATAGGAGGACTGGAGGTTGAAAGGGTGAAATCATATAAACACTTAGGTTATTGATTGGAGCAGAAAAGTGCATGTAGTGATCATGTAGTTATCGTCACAAAAAGGCGAAGGGGCCTGCGGAGAGAATGAGGTTTGGTGTGTCTCAACCTCTCAACAGAATGAGCTTGAGAATGAGGTTTGGTGTGTTGGTTTGGTGTGAGATTAAGGACTATGGAATTGTGTGTAAATGGCCTAATGATGTATGGAGCAAAGTTATTAGCAGTAGAGGAAAGATAGAGGATGTATGTTGAAGAGGATGATATAAAAGAGAGTTGGATGTATGTTGGGATTGGATAGGAATACTCGGAATGATATTGTTATGGAGGAGGTTAAGAAAAATTAAAACTGGATAAATGGTGTGAAGAAAATGTATAGGTTTGAGGGGAAGGTGTTGATGGATGAAGAGAGAATGTTGGTTAGAGAAGTATATATTGAGGGAATGAATAGCGGGGGAAGAGAGGATTATAAGCATAAATTGATCGAGTGTGGATAAAAGGTGAATAGAATGATTGGATGGTCGAGTGGTATATGGTTATAGAGGACGATTGGAAGGGTGGATGCGGTGAACGAGATTATGGAAAGGATGATGGATGCGGAAAAGTAAGAATAAATGAAAATAGATATAATAGTAAGTATAAGTGGATTATGGATGAGGAAGGGATTGCAAGGTATTTAGTATCAGGATTAAGCATGGGAAAGACAAGAATGGTTTCAAGGATTAGATGTGGGAATGAAGATGCTGAAGCCATTGGACGAAAGAGTGTTGGGTGTTTGAATGGGATGAAAGGAAAAGGAGTTAGGTGAAAATTGGAGGATATGTCTGGGTAAGGAGGGTAAGCGTATAGAGATAATGAAAAGAGTGAGGAAGGAAATAAATAAGAAAGAGTGAGAAAGTAATTTAAAAGGAAAAATTGTGATGAAATTAGAAGGGAGGAATTGAAAGAGAATGGAGTGGTTAAGAGTGTAGGAAGAGGGAATGGTTAGTGTGAGATACGGATAGGAGGAAAGAGAAAGAAAATGACCTTTTCTTCTGCAAAATTGAAGTTTACAAGAATTATGTTGCTTAGAAGTATTATGTAATAAAATAAGTTATTTTGTATTCATTTTGAATTATATACTATACCATTTTGTATTTATGACAGTATTTATGGCAATAAAGGTTCATTTATTTATTTATTTATTTATTATTGTACTTAGGAAATAACTCAGTTTGAAATTTTCCAAAAGGTCAACATTTAAAATAAATAAGCAAAACTTCGCACTCTTATAATATGACATAATGTTTATAAAATTGAATCCATCTTATTTAATACAACTTTGCCAGCTTCGGAAGATTTCTTGCAATACGTCAAAAACAATTAGAAGCAAAATATTCAAATCAACTTTGATAGAGTTTGAAAAATACCTTAAAAAATTCTTATACAAAAATTGGACAAAAATACATAATGCGTCTCGTTACAAACTTCAGAGTCCATATTTTGTACGACCGTTCCTGTATTTATATCTATTTTGTCCTTCAGGAGATGAATCATTTAGATTGCAAACAATGGAAAGTGTTTAAAACTACGAAAGATTACAATAATTTAAAACTAAAAATGAAAATTACAATTCTAAACAGTCGTTGCTTCTCTAAAACTTATTAATACAAGTGATACGAATAATTTTTATTGCTCGATGAGCTTATTCACATACTAAGTGGTTCCAAGTATTAATATTTAATTTATATTCTCTATAAAAATTATGGCACCGGATAGAAGAGAGTACGTCTCCAATAATATAGAGTAAATGCATCAGTAGACGAAGGAGCTACTTTCTAACTCCTTCAGTAAATGGAATATATGTAAAACAAATGAATAGTAATAAATACATAAGGTATGGAATCGTAATTATCTAAGTTGGTTAATATTAAACAGCTCATGTAAGGGATAAAACCACTTCAATTGGTAGGGAAACAGATTCAATTAATAGACTATAATTTTTTTAATTAAATTATTTATACTATCATATACAGGGTGTACACTTTTTAATTGAGACAGTATTGCTATCTCCTAAAGTAGAAAAGATAGAGAAACATTTAAATGGGAGAAAAAGTAGAAAATTAAAAATCAAATAAATAACAAACATCAGCATTTAAATTTTCAGAGCCGTATTTAAAATATTTACAATAATCAAAAATTTTTTCTAAAATTTACTCTAGCATTGTTATTTCTGATTTAATAAAAACTTTAAAGAGCTTTTTGTTACATAAGTGACATACTTAAGTTTGCCGTAAACAGTTATGTAATACAGCTTATCGTAACACACATTTGTAACATGTTTTGTTGATTTCAACGTGATTCTTATTTTTAAAGCCGGACCTGCTTCGGTTAGTTCCAGTTACGGTAAATTTAGTTTAGCAGTTTAAAAAACCCAAAAACTGTTAATCAAAATGATCTAACTAGTTTCTGGAAACCTAGTGCCTGATAAAAAAATTTAAAGATAATTAAAACACATTTTTACCTGTCCTAGGTTAATCTTTTTAAATCAAAATGTTAGAGAACGTTGTTAAAAAATTTTATCAAGCACTAGTTTTCTAAAAATTAAGTAGGTCTTATTGATTAAAATGTTTTGCGTTTCATTTTTAACTCGCTAAATTAAATATATCGTATGTGCAACGAATCGCAGCAGGACCGGCTATTAAAATAAGAACCATGTTGAAATCAACAAAATCTGTATCAAATTATTTGTAATCATACAGGGCTGAATTTAAAATCCAATTTTGAAACGATTTAAAGATAAAAAATCCAGGTCCATATTTAAAAAAATTATGTTGATGGTGTCTACGCAGTTACGAAACGTTGTATTACATAAGCGCTAAACATAAGCGCATTTACGCTAAACATAAGGATGTTACTTATGTAACAAAAAACTACTTTAAAGTTTTTTAATATTATCAAAAATAACCATGCTAGAGTAAATTTTAGAAAATTACAAAATATCGATTTTTGTAAATTTCAAATACGGGTCTGTAAATTTGATGTCAGATATTTGTTTGTTTGTTTTTGTTTTTTAATTATCTACATTTTTCTCCATTTAAACGTTTCTCCATCTCTTCTACTTTAGGAGATAGCAATACTCAATTTAGTCTCAATTAGAAAGTGCACACCCTGTATATTTATATATAATATTGTTTACTATAGTTGTAACATGCTCCATAACAAATTAATATTATTTACCAGTTGGCTTCAACGTCGAAAGACACTCTATATACACTATTTCTCAATGACTCGAGTGGAGCAAAGGCTCATTGTCGAATTGAATATGTAATTTCTTGTGTTGGCGGCAAAAATAGTCAAAATCAACGGTTATATTATAAACGAAATCACCGGCATATAGAAGATAATAACAAAAAAATAGTAGTTGCACAAACAACAATAGCAGCAATAAATTTATAACTTTCACATGTACCGACAAAGACACATAAAAAATAGCAAAGCTCTTCAAACCATATCAAATGAAAATAGTGTATAAAACAAAAAACAACCTTAGCAACAGTTCCACAGAAATATTACAGACATAAATACAATAAAAGAGGCATATACAAGTTACCATGCAAAGACATCATTGGGAAAGAATACATTGCAAAGACTACATTGGGAAAACAAACAGAAATTTTAAAAGAAGATTTAGGGAACATCTTCTCGACAATAACCACGCAAATAAACCAATGGAAGAAAGCAGGACAATACTTAAAACAGGCAACAAAAACCTAGACCTCATAGAAAACATAGAAATATACAAAAGCAAACCCAATCAAAATTAATAAACGAACAAGTAAACTGCAAATTCAAAAGCCTCCTAATCAAATGTATTAAAAAAGTGACTTAAAACTTAGTGTAAGGTGATAATAAAATAAATAATTGTTAATTAAACTGCATTCAAATAATGAAAATATATTTACTAAAAATTAGTAAAACAGCCAATGTAAATATTACAAATATTACAAATAGACTGCGACGTTGTCACATCTAAAGTTAAAGAGTTGTTTTTGCTGCAATATCGCCGACAACTCTACAGATAACAGATTCAAATATTTCGTTAAAATGCTCTTGTTTTTATTTCAAATAAGGTGTCGTGAAATGAAAATTTATAAATGTACAGGGCATTTTTAGTTTTGCAAATTTTGTAACTCGTTTAAAAACGTCTAGATTAATTATGATTAAAATGGTCGTCTAGTTTAAATATGCAAACACTTAAAATGGCTTACTAATACTTGATATGGAAAGAGTCACAATAGTAAATTTTTGACATTTTATAGCATATATCAGCTTATAGATCTCATAAAATGCAAAATATTTGCTTCTATGACTTTTCCTGTATCTGGCATTGTTCAACAATAAAAATATTTAATGTAATTGATTAGAAAATGTTTTTAACATTTATAAGCTTCGGACTGGTGACTCTGTATCTCTCTTACTATCAAAATGAGGGCTATCAAAATGTAAAATAATCTCCAGGCTGTTACCAAATAATTTTTAAAATATTTTCTTTGCTGCATAATAAATTTTATTGTTAAATTGTAAATTGTAAGCCAAATTGTAATTTTGCAAAACACTGAATTTCCATGATATAAATTTAGACCGAATTGGAGAATTGAGCTTGATTAACCCCCATGTCTAAAGCCTCAAAATTTAAAATAAATTTTTCTAGAATTTGGAAGTTCCTGGTTTTGCTCTTTCAATTGACTGCAATTCTGAAACAAATTGACAGTTAAATTTCTCTTTTGTTTTGTTTCATATTTAAAATAACTTGTAAAAAAGAATCATTCATAAATATTTATAATAGTAATTTATTTTGTTACTAATGTATAAAGCTGGTGGAAACCTCTATATGAAAAACCAGTTTTAATGTGTTTGTGAAGGACCGGCGCGGGTGGTCGTTACAATATCGATTTTCCGGTAACGTAGTGACGTCATATATGAGTACAGTGTACTCTAATTTTCCAATGTTGCGCGCTCTTCAACGTGGTTTTTAATTTTTGGTATAAATATACCTTTAACTAAAATAATAAATAAATATTAAATATTTTTTATGAAGATTTAAAACTATATCGGCTGATATAAAAAAGTTGAGTATTTTATATTATAATAAAGAATGCAATACTTAAATAAATTGCTTTAATTTACCACAAAATTACAATTTTCAAAACTATTAAATGATTAAACTTTAAAATGATTTTAATGTCTATAATATTAACATTAAACTCAGAACATTTGTTTTCCATTAGAAAAGTTTGACACTAAAGGCTGTTTAAAAACAATTAAAATTATCAAAGTTACATTAAATTAAAAAGTGATTGAAACGTGTTACTCCTCATTAATACTGAAAGTAAATCGCGGCCCTCATGTTTTGAATATACGCTATATTTGTCCTCGTATCAATTTGAGACTACCACACTAAAAAAAGATAAGTAGAAGGTGATTAGAATCAGCTGAATCTACCACCTTCGTTGTTGAAACATAGTGTAGTGTACATGTAACTGTCGACTTTCTTCTGCAATACAAAAGCTCTACAAAAGCGGCCATCTGATTTACTTTCGGGGCTTAGTGTCACAATTAGTGGCGAAAAATTTGTAGTACTTATATATTTAATTCCTTTCGCTCTTATCCAGAGCATAGTTTCTCCAGTGCACTCTATTTCTAGCGAGGACCTTCTCTGGAAAAGAGTTTCCTTCCTTCATTGCCTCTTGATGTACAGTGTTTCGCCATGATGTCGTTGTCTTTACAATTTTCCTTTTTCCCTGCGGATTCCAGAACAAATCTTGTCTGTCCACAGCATCACGATTTTTTCGAAGGGAGTGACCAATTCACCGACATTTTCTTCTCTTGATTTGAACTGAGATGGATTCCTCTGTCGTTTGGTTCCAAAGATCTTCGTTAGATATCACATTTGGCCAGAAGTTTTGGAGAATTTTTTTGAGGCATCTATTTAGGATGACCTACTGGTGATTTTAGAGGTGATCTTCCAAGTCTCACAACCTATAATAGTACTGCTTTCACATTGATTCTGAATATTCGGAGATTGGTAGTTGTCGAAATCTCGTGCCCTCCAGAGTGGATACAGCTGAATGAAGGCACTATTTGCCTTTCGGATTCTTGCTTCAAGGTACGTGAACTCTTCTACACTTTCGATGTCCTCATTGTTAACTCTCAATGTTCTTACATCTTGTGTTTATCATCATAATCTTTGTCTTGGAAGAGTTTACCATAGTGGCTTCCCACTCGAGGTCTTGGAGTTTCTTATCCATATTAATCAGTGTAGTTGTTATATGTTTCTTTAATTAATTTTGTTATCTTCTCCAGTATCACGGATTTCTGCAAGGTTTTCCACATAATGTCCCTTTTAAGAGAATCGAAGGCCCTTTTCAAAATTTACGAACAGATGATGAAGGCTAGTAATAAATTAATTTGATTGTTCAATAATATGTAGTATACAACCTTATAAAATATTTGGTTCTTTCCTACGAGGAAACTTCCGATAGGATTAAAGATTAATACTCGAAATTTTTAAATGTTAGCAAATATAAGTTTTACAAATATACTAAAAATGTAAAGTATCAGCGCAATAAATTACTAAAATTTGGTGTTCAGGCACATATACTTTGTACAAACAAAAACGTCAAAGATGATCAAGATTGTGAAGTCTATATACTACCTAACGTAAAATAAACTATACTATCCTTGAACAAAAACATGAGACTGTACTATGATCAATAATTAGTAAACAAACCGCCACCGTTTTGTTGTCATTTTGTACTAAGTATTCACCTTTATGTTTACCATGTTGTAGAACAAGTCTTGAGGTTATCAAGAAACATAAAGGCAACCTAATGATGGATGATAGCAGGAGAGGCACTCATCTAAAATCCCAGTAGTCCTAAACGCATGGTTCACCCTGCCAAAGAGACCACTCTTTACGTGGATATATCCGCCAGACACTGCCAGTAATGGTGTCTGGGATCAGATAGACTAAACCATAGTGAACAAAACACTACAGAAACGGAATACTGGGGCTGAAAATATATCCTGAAGTGGACACTGATTCTGACTACATTCTCCTGGCCGGAATAATTAGGGTTAAACTCAGGCGCATTCAAACTGAATAGAAGAAAAGACTCAACTTTCAGCTATTAAAGACTACAGAAAAGCGTAGAGGTGAGCGAAGCATGCAATCGATAGACAATACAATCAACTGATAGACTTATCTCAACAAAAGCAACTTGGGAATCCTTTAGGAACATCTGTATTCAATCCAAAGCGAACAGCTGAATATGACTACAATGACACATAGAAAACAGTGGATGACACAAGAAATGCTGGGTGTTATAGATAAAAGAAGGAAACATAAAAACGCATAAGGAGAGATAAAGAGAAGTGTATGAAGGAACTATGAAGAATTATAACGGAAACACGACAATTTTAACATGTTCGAGACAGTCGAGGAGATAACAGGTCGAAAGTATATACGTATAACGACACATCTAATAAGAAATAATAACCACATGAATTGGAAGAGGAATGGGTCAGATATATTGAAAACATGTTTAGCAACGAGTTGGAACTTACTACAGATCGCAGTAGATGAATTCGCCTTGATCATGCTACCAACAGAGGTTAAAAATGCCTTAAGCAAACAAAAGTTGGTAAAGCCCCAGGACCTAACGGGTTGTACACAAAGATACTGAAACTCCGGAATCATGATAATATTTTAATATTCAGTAACTTAATTAACTCCATCTATGATACGGCGAACATCTCAAAAGATTGATTTGAGCCTGGCTTTGTGCCAAATGTCACAAGATGTGATTAGTACCGTCTTTGGATCGTGATGAGACACGCCTCAAAAATAACGCTCAAAATGTTTTTGCATTAATTTCAGAATATGAAATAAATGTGAATAGGTTATCAGACAAGAACAGTTCGGTTTTAGACAAGGATTTGGAACTCGAGAAAAAAGACTAGAAAAAAGGCGTGTACTTGATGTTGCATATACTATGAAAAAGCCTTTGATCGGGTTGAACGCACGTATTTGATTAACAAAATATAGGCGTCGACGCGAATGATATCGGATTTAAAAGAAATCTTTACTTGATACAAAATCGATAAAATAAAAATACAGAACCTCATTAATAAGAATACAGAGCCAGAGTGCATATTTTGAAGAGCCTTGGAGTGCGCTATGGATGGCATTAAAGTCAACGAAAGAATCATCAATAACTAGAGGTATGCCAACGACACTGTAATAATGCAGGTATAGCATAGGGACAACGGCTTTCGCAAAGAATTGAAGACCCACTGCTTGATCATGCCACTATTACAGTATCGTCGGCATACTTCAAATTAATGACCAATACAACAGGCAAACCAGTTTAAATATCTTGGATGCTAGGTAACAACGGATCTAAATAGTGAAGTGATGAGATGACCAGAGCGGCATTTCTTAGAATAAAACACCTCATGACAAACTTTTCTTGAAGACCCGTTATTTCTTTATGTGTAGCCATGCTTTTGGGTGGAATAGAAGCATGGACCCTAGGAGTGAGCTAGATGAACCGCTTAGAAGTACTCGAAATGTGGTTGGGATTCTAAAGAGTTCCTGTACGAAACATGTCAGTATTGAAGACGTACTCAGATTAATGAACAAAAAACTCACTCCTTGGGACATATCTACAAGGATCCAAGATATGATTTTCTCTGACTGTTCATGGAAGGTAAAATTGAGGGAAAGAGACGGGTGGGATGTCAAAAGTGTTTATGGCTGAAGTATATTCGAGACTAGATTGGTGTGCACACTCGTACACTGCTAAGAACTGCACAAGATCGGGAAGAATTTGCAATTATTATTGCCCAACTTCAGTAATGGATACGGCACTAGAAGAAGTGAAAGAAGAAGACTAACAATTCAAAACCTTCGTCTTTCAATCACGAAATATTACGTAATAGCTCTAATTTTGTTTTTGGGTTATTACTAATAGAAACAAAAACTATATTTTATTACAAAAAATGTATTTTAACGAGGAAAATTATCCTGGTTTTAGTTTGGTATTATGATAGAAAGTTTCTGCGCTCGATATTTCTAAATTATGTAAATAATTCAGGATGGCTAGAATTTGAGAAGGCTTTTGTCATCTACGCATGTTAGACGATCTTGTTGCGGGAGGCGCAACACGTGGAGTTTCATTTAAACTTCTATTCATGAAATAAAGTATAGTTCAAAAACATCGTACTAAAATTAGAGTTTCAGTATAGGAATCGAAGAGTAGCATTATTTCTCCGTTGGATTATTTCCGCCGTTGGATAAAGACAAATCGATGACGTAGATTACACACATTATACGGAGTATAGGGGATGTCGCTAATTGGTAACGATTAACAGATAGCAAGACGTGTGTTTCAGCGTATGAGTGAGTCACTTGATCTAATTGATAATAATTCGATACTGTGAGATATTATATTGGTATGTGTGAAAAGCATATCTGATTCGATGTATATTAATCATGGCCGAAATTAATTAGTAAGGTTGTGGAATAGGTACTTAGGTAAGAATACATTTAGATGAATAGAATTTAGCATAATTAATGGAAAGTACTGATTGTAATCTGGCAAGCATCTAGCCAAAAAACAGATAAAAACTTCACTCGGTACACAGTAAGCAGATTTTGATAGCTACAAGGCTTGATCCTTGTCGGTTTGAATTTTGAAAGTAGAATTATGAATTGGATTAAATAAAATCATAATTAATTTTAGATTAAATCATAAATAAATTGCAATATCAAGTTGAAGTTCCAAAAATTACAAATCAGTTAAATATGAGGCTTAGTTATGTACGGTATTCGGTAATATTTAAATAATTCTTTTAAGTTGGATTCTTTGAATAAATTAAATTAAATTATTAAGCAACGAGTTTATTTATTGAGGTAAATTAAAGTAATTTAACATAAATTCAAATAAATTAATGAGGTCACTGTGCGTGGTTCTAAAAATAAGTCTGTGAAGAGAGGAACACAGAAATTGTAACTAGAATTACTTATAATAAATTTGGGAACCAGTTTGATGAAACATAACGCCATTTTTAATATTTAATTTGCAAGCATTAATTGAATACAAGTATTGATTTATTTTATTAATTGATGAGGCGTTAATTATTTATTTGGAATGAACAAAATATTTATCTTATTTGCATGTTCGCATGTTTGAGAACATTTACAGTACAGATTGTTAAGTTTATACGTTTCTTTCATTTAATTAGGCTGGACTTATAAAAGACAATTAGTCGTTGTTTGGGTTCCGCGGGGTTAGTAAAATTTATCTCAATCTTGGACAATTAAATAAAAGAAGTACTCGTTATCCTACCAATGGCAAAGTCTTATGTTTAAGTTTTGAGCA
This sequence comes from Adranes taylori, assembly GCA_009867245.2. Classification (NCBI taxonomy): domain Eukaryota; kingdom Metazoa; phylum Arthropoda; class Insecta; order Coleoptera; family Staphylinidae; genus Adranes; species Adranes taylori. The sequence continues at coordinate 7,621 of WYDF02040723.1, read as the reverse complement.
GTGTTGAGGCACAAAGGGATTATAGCCCATAACATTACAACGTCATTCCTTTGGTAGATAGATAAATTAAAATTGGTATTAAAGTGAATCGCATTTTATAAGTATCATCAGTAACGATCCTGTAGAGTAAGAGGAAATTGCTACGAGGCCCAGCCAAAAAATTCCCCTCACACCCGCCACGTTGGGAACTCCGAGCTCCCCAAAAATAACGTAACAATAACTGCAAACTATTCCGAGATATAGAAGAATCTCCGGAAGTACTGTCAGCTAAGGTGGTGAAGGCTATATTATCCTGGTCCTCAAATTATCAATACCTTTATCAAGTTCTATACATCATGTACCAGCCATGACAAAATTTATCAATCTTCCCTATCTGGACACGGAAACTTTATGTCCTACTTGGAGCGTCTCAAACGCTCGCTCACCTCAACGTGTGCCCAGTGCGACAGTCATCAAGAAGAGAGCGCTGAATATACCACCTTCCACTGCCTAGCGCGAAATTCACAGAGGAGACAAGCTTGGGGACGATCTTTCCCAGCTCAACTTTGTGGAAAAAATGATACAGTCAACCGCCCAGCAATTATATTCATCTATTCTGGGAAAGAAAACAATCAGAAGAAGTTCGCAAGTAAATCTGGCTGGTATCCTCTGAGGAGTCGATCTGGGTTGCCTATCAGATTCGGTATAAACTACATGTCCTGACAAGCATTGATCTTCAACGCTGTACATTCGCATCTTCACAATTATATTGTGACTTTGACATCTACATCTCTCAAGTCTCACCGAAGTAATGCTAGCGCGGTTCCAGGGAGATGTTAGCGCCATGTGGAATAGTGAGATGGGCATCTAATGCCTCACGGGTTTAATGAGTCGGGGGACTCGTTCGCGACAAAGTTCTTGTCAACATCAGTTTAAAACCATCACTTCTTAGTAGACATCTTGAAAGAAAACATCCGACGCACAGGGATAAACCTTTCGAGTATTTTAAAAGAAAATTAGCAGATAATAAAAAGTGTAGTGTCTCTTCTTTTCTGTCTTCAAACGAAGATAGTAAAATCGTCCTTGAGTCATCATTTAAAGTAAATTATAGAATTGCAAGATCTGGATAGGCACATACAATGACAGAAAATTTAATTGGATCATGTGCAAAAATATCGCGAAATGTATGCTTGGAGAAAAGGCAGCAAGGAAAATTGAACTCGTTCCCTTATCAAACAAAAGTTGTCGCGTAGAATTAATGATTTGGAAAATGATGTGGAGAACGAACTTTTCAAGAGAATAAAATCGAATTATTTTGCGATCCAGCTTGATGAGTTGACCGATGTAGCAAACGCCGCAGTATTGCTTCTTTACGGTAGATATATTTTGACGAATATCGTTTGCAAAACCTTTGAAAACCTATACAACTGGAGAAGCAATTTTTGTATGGTTATTTTGATTTTCTTATAGTTAAAGATGATGAATGGTTATTTTGAAAAAAATGGAATAAACTGGTCTTATTGGGTGGGTGTGTGTATAGATGCTGCAAAATCAATGACAGAAACATTTCCTGGTTTGTGGCACGGGTAAAAAAGATCAACGAGAAAATAGAATGGACTCATTGCTCTATTCATAGGCATGTAAGCGTATTCCGGCAGAGCTATCTATACTTTAAGTGATGTTGTAAAAATTGTAAATTTTATAAAATCGCATGCTACAAACAACCGTCTATTCCATGCGCTTTGTGAGGACTTTGGAAGTTTTCACGTTTCTTTACTACTGCACATGGAAGTTAGATGGCTTTCCCGTGGCAAAGTGTTGACACGTTTATTTAAAATGGAATCTGAAGTTCAAGCATATTTTATTGACCATCCGTTTCATTTGTCCTCTTGTGTATTTGATAATCTTTGACTGCAAAAGCTTGCACAGACACCTTTTCAAAATCAGGGCGCGGGTGTCACCATTTTCAGTGTGCAGTTTTCAGAATAGTGGCCATGTTAAAAAAACAATTTTTGGATCCAGCGCCAACGTATGAATGCATACGAATGTTTTGGTCCTCTCTGCATTGCATTATCAGAAAATTCAATTAAACTTGACGAAAATATTAAAAGGAATATATCTGAATATCTGAAAAATCATCAATTAACTTTCGATAACTATTTTCCCAATAGATACAACATATCCTTCTGAAACAACTGCATACGTAGTCCTTTTCAAGAAAATGTAAGTTTAGGAACCTCTCTAACTTTATTGAAAAAAGAAAACCTCATAGAGCTCTCCTGTGACCTGTAATCTAAAAGCTATTTTTAAAGCTACTTTCACTCTTTAATTGACTTCTGGCTGAGTATAAAAGTGGATATCCTGTTTTATCAAAAAAAGCTATTGAAGTTCGGGAGAGGCAACATATCTATGTGGGAAAGGATTTTCAACACATATGTACCTGAAAGATAATTATAGAAACAGGTTAAATGCAAAACCTGATCTGATCAAAACCTGAACCAGTTGGTTTGTTGATTTGATTTTCTATTCATTTTTTATAGCCATGAGTTTTATTAATGTTTGTACATTTTCTGTACATAGATATTTTACTTTATGATTATGTTTTCGTTCCTTCTTATGACCTATTGTGAAATATGGTAAATAAATGTTCTACCAAATTTCATTGTTTTTTTTGCTTGTCAGAATTGGGGTGTGCCAAATTCTTTTTAGAATTTTATAAGGACTTCGCGAGGAGAAAAATGTTGGGAAACACTGGCCTAGTGCCTTCCTGTCCTCATCAATAATTATTGTAGGTTCAGTTTCACCAGTGTTGATTACAGTTTAATGGATTGTTATTAATGAAAAGGTATGTTCTGATGGAAATCTAACGGTTCAAATTTTCTACGTACCTACTTACTTTCTTTCTAATATCATGCTCATCAGTTCCATTATTGGTAATCGTAATGCCTCAATATTTATAATCTTTAACTGTTCCATATTCATCTGTAGAAAACCTCATTGATCGCATTTTTCTAGGAGTTTTCGTAGCATGAATGATGTATTGTCTTCCGCGAATATTATTCGGTTGTGCGCGAACAGTAACGTTGTTAGGTTCCATCTATCTCGAATCCCTTTCTGTGCCAGTGTTTTAGTACGTGTGTCTTAATGTCTTGGTGACTGAAAATTCTGCAGAAAGCTTCCTGCCTACTAGTACTATTTCTGGATAATCTCTTCAGGGTATTAATGTAAGTAGATGGCATTTGAAAGCAATCATGAATTTCCCACAGCTTGTTGATGGGCATAGACTCGTATGTTTTTTTTTAATCATAGAAAACTATATCTGTTGGTCGTCTTCGTGTCATTTGCTTTTCGATTATTTGGTTGAGGCAGAAAGCATTATCCATACAAGATAAGTCTGTTATGAACCGACTGTGTAATGTTCTACAATCCTTTCTTTTAGGATTCGTCTATGCAGCCTAGCCATTGAGTTGGACACGCTTATATCCGCGTAGTTGTTGCACTCCCTTTTTGAATCTTTTTTGTGTATTGACGTAATACGTCCTGTTTTCCATCCAGTCGGTACTTGATCGCTTATCAAACATCTTATATGTAACCGAGATGAGTTCAGCACAACATGTTGCTTTTCATAATAATTTACTTACATATGTTTGTTTTAATTTAAAATTTCTATATAACATTTTAAATATTTTTTCAACTTCTTTCGGAATGAGTCGTTAAAGAGAATATTTTTTAACCGACAAAGAAATAGTTGCTGAACTAGAACGGATTACTGCAGAAAATGTCCAGAATACAGAAGAGGACAAAGCGTATCTTGCCGATTTAGAGGCAAGATACGCTTCGAGCTTGGACCATGAATCAGGCATTGACGATGAAGATTTTGTGATTGAAAGTGATCATAACAGTGATTCATTAATGTCATGCAGTGAAGATGAGGGCGATTTATGTCAACAATATACAGGTAACAATGGAATCTATTTGTCAAAAATAAACAAATGAAGTGGTCTTGTGACACATCTCGCGCTTCAAGTCGAACGCGGAGTGAAAATGTTGTGACTCATTTGCCAGGTGCTCGTGGGTAATATAAACAAACCCCAACCGAATTAGCTGCCTTTTCATTGTTTTTTACAGATGAAGTATTAGATATACTTGTAAAATACATTAACATGTAGATTGAAAAAACACAAGAAAATTATGAAAGAATACGGGATGCCAATAAAACTGACGTAGTTGAATTAAAAATATATCTTGGACTACTAATATTGGTAGGTGTATTCAAAGCTGCGCACTTGAATTTGAAAGACTTATGGGGCGGAGATGGTGCTCCAATATTTTCACTCACAATGACGAGAAAAAGGCTCCTTTTTTTAATCCGATGTATACGATTCGATGATAAAAACACAAGGGAAGAACGTAAAGCGCATGACAAATTGGCAGCTATTAGAGAATTGTTAACAATTTTATAAAAGCGTTTTGAAGATGCATAATCTCCTCGGGAATCTGTAACAATTGACGAACAATTCGTTGGCATCCGGGGCCGCGGTTGTTTTCGGCAATAAAAGTCCACCAAATATGGTTCATAAATATTTGCAGTGGTCGATGCCAGAACGTTTTATTTGTTAATATTTGAAGTTTATGCAGGAATCTAAAGACATAGTTGCACGACGTATTGAACCAATTAAAGGCACTGATAGGAATTTAACTACCGATAATTGGTACACAAGTATCCCTCTAGCGCTCGATCTGCTGAAGAAAAATTTGATCCTTATAGGAACGCTCAGGAAGAGTAAAGCGGAAATTCCTAGTGATTTTTTGTCCAATGAAAAACGTGATAAATTCAGTAGTTTATTTGGATTTACCAAAGACATAACACTAGTTTCATATGTACTAAAAAGTCAAAGGCAGTGGTTTTATTATCGACTTTACATCACGATAAAATAATCGTTGAGGCTACTGGAGTTGATATGAAATGAACATTGGAAAGAAGTTGATCTTCAAAATTATATTTATGTTTCGAGAAAAATTTCATACACTCTAGAATATATATATAGCCGGCAATGTGAGTAGGTTATTTGTTTTAAATATGCCTCTGCAACTCTATCGACTTCATAGAAAAAAGAAATCTTACGGCATGTTTTTGCAGTCTAAAAATTTTAATAAAATCTACTGAACTACCCCACAATATAATACCATATTTTAGAATACTAATTTTTATATGTGTGTTTCTAATCAGGACTTTAAATCGATAACATACTCGACTCACACGTTTATTTAGAAGTTCAGTGTGGAATTTAAAGTTAAGCTGATTGTCAATATAAATACCCAGTAACTTCGCAGAGTTACTGCAGTCGTACGAGATATTATTAATAAGCATACTAGAAGGTATTCTGGTAGCTTCAGTTTTATGAAAGAACATGATTGATGTTTTAGCTGGATTTACAGCTAATTTGTTTGTTGAGAATCAGTTGCTAAGTGTTTGCATTGATAGCGAGCTCTGTTCTATTAATTGATTGAGGTTTGGACTTCTGATAATTAAGTTAGTGTCATCAGCATAATTTATTACCGTGTTATTGTTAATATTGTCACATAAATGATAAATAAAAGAGGATCAAGAATTCCACCCTGTGGTACACCCGCATTTAAAATAAGAGATCCTGACTCGACACGACTACCCGAAGATGAGTGTGTTCTATCAGTTAAATACGAACGCAGCCATTCAAGAGCTTGATCTCTTACTCCGTATAAATGCAACTTATTTAGAAGTATCTCATGATTTATGGAGTCAAAAGCGCATGTCAAATCGACAAAGATACCTAAAGAAGACTCATTGTTGTCCATGGCAGTTGATGTGGTATTTAGGTATTCAAAAATTGCCGTGTCTATACTACATCCCTAGATAAATCCATGTTGTTGTTTATTGAGTAAATTATGCTCATTGAAGAAATTCATAAGTCTCTTGAGAAAGACATATTCTAGTAACTTTGATATGGTGTTAAGAATACTGATCGGACTGTAATTATCAAGACTTTGCATGTCACCCTTTTCCTTATAAAGTGGAGTAATAACTGCATGTTTTAAAGAGGTTGGAAAACTACCTTGCTGAAATGAGCAATTTACGATATCAGAAAGGACAGGTGTAAGGACAACTCGACATTTTTTTAATACACTTATTGGAATTTCATCTTTAACCGCGGTTTTTTTATTTTTTAACTTGTCAATTGTTTCAGACAATTCCTTAATAGTTACCGGAGTTAATTCGAGAGCTTCTTTATTAAGCGGGATGCGGATAACATTAATGGATGGTGTATTATTGTCATGAATATTGATGGTGTATTATTGCCTTGTGTATTATTGGATGGTGTATTATTGCCAACATGACAATATTGTCAGGATTATTGTCATGTTGGAATGCTATTGAATTAGGAATTAAAGTTGTTAGCTAATAGGGTCAAATTGTTGTATTGGGGCAGAGTATTAGAAGACTTTGTCCCGAGTATGGTTTTAATTACGTTCCATGTCGCCTTTGACACATTGTCAGATTCTGATAAGTTGTTTTCACAGTACTTGATTTTAGTTTTATTTAACAGATCATCATAATGTTATTTTTTGTTTTTATATAAGTTTTTATAATAATCATTATTGAAGGTATCTCTCAACTTCAGATAAAACTATAATTCATTTCTTGCTTTATGTAGTTGAATAGCTATCTTTCAATGAATAGTTATCTTTCAAGAAACTTAAAATTAAGGATCCAATTGTACCAAGGATAACAAGTATACGCAATTGTGTAAAGTTTGTCAACTGGATGTATGCAAGACGCATTCAGGTATTACTTGTGCAAATTCGTATATACCAACGTAATAAAAAAATATATGTAAAACAACGACGATTAATATTCAAATTTATTTTGCTTATTATATTTTGTTATAAAACGTGTGCTAATTTTATGCAAATATTTTTGTTAAAATATTTCTTAATAAATAAAAAAATATCTTCTTGTATATTTAACAAATTTACCGTTGTCGTACTCAAGCACTACTTGCGTAATCACCTCAAAGAATAAAAAAAAATTGGGTCATTATGACCCGACGTGAGTGATTACGTGAGAAACAAAGTGCGAGTAACAAACGGCTAATATTACAATGAAATTAAAAAATAAACACTCTGTTGGCGCTGATGAAATAAATACAAGGGTAATAAAAGAAGTAATAAATATTATTTCAGAACCAGTGTGTTACGTAATAAGCTCTTGTTTCGAACACGGAACATTCCCCAAACAACACAAGTTCTCAACAATAAAACCAGTTCATAACAGAAACGACCCGAACGATTTTAAACAATTTTTCAAAAATTTTTGAAGTAGCAGTTGCAAATAGGCTAACAGATTTCTTCGATAAAAATCATTTATTCAAAAATACGCAACATGGATACCTTAGGGATAAATCCACAATAACTGCAACTTTTGACTTCATTTGCAATATATTGCTGACTAGAAAAAATAATATTCCCCTGGGAGTATTTATTGATCTCTCCTAGGCCTTTGATTGCCTTAATCATAAGATTCTTTTAAATAAACTTGAAAGCTATGGTATACGAGGGCCTGCAAACAAATTGATTGAATCTTATTTACAGAATCGAAGACAAA
>WYDF02040712.1:0-12459 GCA_009867245.2 Adranes taylori | reverse complement strand
TGGAGCCTTCGTCAATACCCTCTACTTCGCAAATTGCATCACTACACCGGCTTGCGAGGCCAGCGTTTAACAACTGCTTTACCACCTAGCCTGTTTAAACAATTTGCAAATTTTCTATATAATGTGCATATGTAGCATTGAATGCCTATGTTATTATACGATATTTAAATGCAGTTTAAGAAACTACTAACGGTGAGACAATTTATGAAGATGGAGACAAATCGGAACAATTAGGTATTTATGTTTTAGGGCTTATAACCTTAAAAGTTTAAGATTATAAGATTATAACCTTATAATCGTATAACCTTTTAAGTTTAAGGTTATAAGCCCTCAAACATAATTGTTTGGCTTTGTGTCCATCTTCATAAATTGTCTCAACGTTAGTAATATCTTAAACTGCATTTAAATATCAAATATCGTATAATAACGTAGGCATTCAATGCTACGTATGTACATTATATAGAAAATTTTCATTTATTTCAACGTATGAAATAGTGCAAATAACTAATACTAGAGATGATTTAATAAAGGGATGGAAAAGGGTGAGTCAATTAAGATTATAAGCCCTAAAACATAAATACCTAATTGTTTGGATTTGTGTCCATCTTCATAAAATATCTCACCGTTAGTAACTTCTTAAACTGCAATTAAATATCGTATACATATGCACATTATATAGAAAATTTTCAAATTGTTTAAACAGACTAGATGGTAACGCAGTTGTTAAACGCTGGCCTCGCAAGCCGGTGTAGTGATGCAATTTGCGAAGTAGAGGGTATTGACGAAGGCTCCACCAATGCGCGCATTTACGCTTACCTAGATTTTATAAGCAATTTGAATATCTTAAACACATTTATAAGCAGTTTTCGAAGAAATTAACACATCAATTTTTAAACTATTAAGATATGTTCTGCTAGCAACGAATAAATGTACATATTTTGTTATAATTAGTTACAATGTAATAATTAGTTACAATGTTCACAAAAAAACGTTTTAAAGATCTTAACTCAGGGAAATCTGCGTAAATTTTACAAAAGTTTATAAAACATCCATTTGGCCAACAAATCCAAGTGATTTAAAACAAAGCAAATATCAGTAAAGTCAATAAAAACTTGTGTAGAAATGATTTATGTCGTTGAGTATATATTGAAAGATACGTTACTGTTTAATATTAGATTTGTGTCTATAAAGAAAATCAAATTGATTCTAGGCCACTCACAGAATGTAATGAACTGATTTTTATTTCCTACCGTCTGTCTGGTTTGCATTATGTGACAAGAATTTATTTTTATTTGTAATCAGATAATTTCTTGTTGAAACGAAAATTGTACACCTACAAACACATATACATACTAACTGGCTGGTTTAACTAAAACGTATTTTTCACATAGTGGCATTAGTTGATTGTGATGGGAATTCTCGTCCCACACTCGGAACGCGACACACCGTTACGTTCCAAAAAGATACCGGGATGTAGTACCGTTATCCGTTCCACCTAAAACTCAATTAAAACTATGCTTTAAAAAGTAACAAGCAAACAATTTGACTGCTATAAAAGCAGTAAATATCGTTTCTTATAATTTTATGTGCCCTCAAAAGTATACCCAATTAAATATTGTATCATTTGCAAATGTTCACTATACATTTTAAAATTTTCAAATTTATGAAAGAAACCAAATTTTAAAAAATACCTAAGAGACCTGTAAATTAATTGCTTGTCTAATCGACGATTTATATAAGTTCTTTCCGTAAAAATCAAAAATATTTACATTCATCAACGTTCAACTCAACAAAGCAGAACAATGATTACTATCCTTGCCATAGTTGGATCATTTATGTATTTCGTATCACTTATCAGCTAGACATCACTTGTTGTTCATGTATATTTTCTATTAGAACCATAATGAACAATGAAGTAGGCAGCATATGCATGTGTGCTATATGTGTGCTAAATGTCTGCTTGCTAATGCTTGCATACATTGCATGCGTTTAGAATTAAATATTCTCTGCTAATGCGTTCGAAGTAGAAACCTTTTTCTATTTATTATTAAGTTAGTTTTCAATGAACTATCGAAAAAGAGATGATGAAAAAAGACAACTTTATAAAAAATAATTCATGGACTCCATGTATTATAGGTTCCAAATGAGAACAAGTTCTTTTCAAATGGCGTCGCGATACATCCAGTTCCAAACATATAGCGCGATACAAAAACGTTCTTTAAGGAATAACATATCACTAGTAGAAAGCATTCTGAAATATTAAACTGAGGCATGTTTCGTAGCAATCAAAGTTAATTTATAGGATCGATAATTTCAGGCGACGCAATAATAATTTACTGGATTATTTCATAAATATCTTTGTGTACAATAAAAACTCGCGGACATGTCCAATCTTATATAAATTGGACTATGTTCCGGGTTGTGGCGATGGTCAAGTGACAAATTCGTCTTATGAAATATTAGTTTTTGACTGCAACCAGCTTTACTTTGTAGATGAAATTTGTAATTCATGTTTTTAATTAGAACAAGTAATTAAAAACATCCATTGGCTTAGTGAGTAGAGTCGTGGACTTTCAAATGTTGGAGTTCTTCGAAGCCTTTCAATCTGAGCCATAATATGGGAAGTAAAAATAAAGGGATGATCGGTTCGAGATAACGATCATCCCTTCATGAGAATGTTTTTCAAAGTGCTTGACAAATCACATTTTAAAAATTTTGAATAATGATAAATTTTTGAAAAATTTTTATTAATTTTAAAATAACAATTTAAGAACTATTTGATTCCATTGTTGGGAATTATGTTACATTCGCTCACCGAATTGCATCAAATTCGTTCAAATAGTTTAGGAGTAATAGCGGAACATAGCACAGACAACACAGATATCAAAAACCATAGTTTTGAAGATTTTCAAAAGATTCTTATTAATCAAAATCTCATCAAAAATTTTTATTAATCCAACATATACCTTTCACATTCGTTGATCTGTTATATAGATATATGTTGTATTAAAGATAAAAGTCATATGTATTATACAGATTCGAATCGACCAACTGATCTCACGTCCATCAATTCTGCGTTCGCAAAATTTGAAATATACCTCCTTTATAGGAAAAAATAACACCATATTGCGGAATTCATAAGAGCATTGAATATTGAAGTACGTCTCTGTGTTGGAGTCAACATTTTAATATAATGAAAATCAAGTGTTCAAAAACTCCATTTCTTAACAACTTGCATTTTAGATGCCCCCAGCTACGAGGCTCAGCAAATGTATATGCCAAACCCTGGGCCTCATAGTTGGGGGCACCTAAAATGCAAAGTGTTAATAGATGAAGTTTTGGACTACTTTATTTTTATTAAGTTTTCTTGTGATCAATTGGTCATTTATTGTCAATGGCCTAATTATTGTCAATGGCCTTAATGTCGATGGTCTTAGACAATTTTGAAACAGTCTATAAAGCAAATGCATTATCACTAGAGTAGTGCAATAAAATTGGGCCTTCCGTTGAAATGTATTGCATTTAATGAGTTGTAAAAAGTTATTAAACCTTGAATGCTAATGTGTTTACGTTTACGATTTAATAATTCTGCTTTTAGATATTTATGGTATAAGACACATAAATATTTTAAAATACATTTTAGATGTGTGTTATACAGATAATGTAATAACACTTATTCAAGAATGATTACATCAGATGACGTTGAGAAGTCAATTTGGTTTATAAATTTCCGTGACTTCAAAAGATTGCCCACGATAATAAAGGAATGGAATTTAAATTAAAATTTAAAATTACGATCTAAGAAACAATCAATATTACTGCTAAGTTTCGACATTTACATTTACATTCGCACAAGATCTAATGACCTGAAAATGTGTTTCCATGTATAAATATTACTTAAAACGATATTTCATGAAATCAGGCAAATGAATATTGTCCTAAATTCCTATCATCTGTCATTTAAATGTAAATGATGAATTTTTCAAATCCGGCACATTATAATACTAGGTGAATATGTGAACACAAGAAACAGGTTTAGGGCGACAAGCATTAATTTTTTTTACTTTCATGCTTGCCCCAAAAATTGTCTTTATTTTCTTCCGTATTTAAAATAAATTATTACTTTAATCGCGCTCGTTAAATGACTGACATTATAATGCAAAAACTGTTAGGACAACCCTGTAGACTTTTAGCGAACTAGGTATGAAATGTTATTTGTTATGAATGATTTTCTGACGTTCGATTACGTTGAAGATGTTTGATCGGATTAGATTGGCAAACGCGGAATCACCGTTGATGATGGAGGAATCGTTCAGCCAGTATGTGAATCGGAAATGCTGAAATTACGTCGTTGAGTGAAATGAATCACTGTCGCCGAAAATGTACCGGAAGAGGCGACAGTGAAGGTCTTCACGTGTGATGGGTATGCGACAATGGGAAGTCTCCTGGAGCTGTTGGTGGAAGTGGCGAGCCTGATGGAATCCATGGATCGTCTATTTGGTTTAGCGTTGGATTTGATGGAGGTACGTCTACCAAAGAGTACGGCGTTCGTGCGAAACATTACTTGATGGACCTCTCTGGAGTTCGGTCCCCATCATCAAATTAAAATAATCAAACAAATTAAAATAACCTAACAAATTTTTAGTCACTGACTGGCTGTGATTGGGTATTTTACATAAAATTCTGGAATGCCAGCTAGTAAAAAATGGTTGTGCCCAATTGATGATGAGTAAACAATAGCAACCAAAACCAATGCGTTAGGTGTTGGTAAAAGGAAGTATTACAGTCCTCGAAAACAATTTACTCTTCATCAATCTTTCTGCTTTTCTCAAATTCGAATATGCACACAAACGAAACGTTTTGAGAATTTGGGATCCAGTCAAACACAGCATATGATGATAGATTTGTATAGAATTCTAGTAGGAGTGTTTTCAAAGTTGTTCGAGACTCTACGATCCATATCACGATTGCGTGTGCTTGTTATTGAATCAACTGTGTAGAAAAGCTATATAGTTCCATAATGCCGTCTATTGCAAAAGAATTTAATTTATTCAATGCAACAATGATTACTAATAATAACTAACAAGAATAATGTACACCAAATTGCTATTCCGGCTAGCTGTTCTATATTTATATCAACACAGTATTTGTAAATCCATTTACGCTATTTTATTTAACGCTATTGGATGGTTTCTTACGACTTAATTCAAGTGAGCGTTTATTTATTTATAGTTAATAGTTAGTAACCTATATATTTTTTATCGTTCTTCTCTAAAATTATTGAAAAAACCATATCATATATCACTTTTTTGTTTTCTACCTTTTTTTTTATTGCTTTCTACCTAAATTTCTTTTACAGAAACATGAGGCATGTGAGGTAGTGTGAATAACCATCAAACATTAACTAACAAAAGGTAAAGTAGACCTGGAGTCAGGTTAGGTCTACTTTACTTGGTGCGTTAGAGTACCATAGAAATCGTCTACCCTATAACTTTGAGAACCTACGAATCTCCCGGTCCCCGAATTTGCCTACGGCCGCTCTTGACTGACTCTGGACTACCCATAATTCCGCCTACTCATGAATTTTCTTTCCCATGAAACCACCGGTCCCCGTATTGGCCTACGGCGGGGACAGCTTCCCTGTCCGCTATGCCGCGGCCTATGGCTTCTCTTTAGTCAGTCACTTTTGGAAAATTTATTACAGGGCAGATTGGCACGCCAGATTGCCTTGAACTTGAACATTCGTGCGTAGGCGAATTCACCAACCTATAAATCCCTTCCTATACTTAACTAACTCACTCTTAAGTCACTTTTCGGGTAGTTTCTAACAGGGTAATCGCCAAGAACTTTTCAACAGGATAATCGCCAGTACCCAAGAATTCACCTACCCAAGAATCCACAGACCCCCATATTTGCATTGGGTGTAGTTTGTAGGCACTCTTGAATCACTTTTTAGAAATATCTAAAAGAACAGTCTGACGTGCCAGTCAGTCAGTGCAAAGCATGCCAAACTTCCCTGAACTTTCAAGTGATTTCTAAGAGAAATCTATCGGGTAGGTTTGGCGTACTTCGCACGGTTGTCGCACGGAAATCTGCCGTGAGTCACACAGTAGTAGACTTCTCTTACTTTTATGTGACTTACAGTGTACCCCATAAATTCGCTTACAGAAGAATTCGCCTACCCATGAAGCTCCAGATTCCCATTTGCCTACGGCGCGGACAGCTATGCTCTTTCCGCTCGCGAGACTTCCACATCGCACATCAGACTCTTCTGCACTGAATAACCAAACCCAATCTAAAGCAATATCAATGACTTAGTCTAACCTATTTTTATTTTAATTTTAACGAAGTCTTAAAAGTAAATGTGCTACCACAAACCCATCAAAAGAGAGGAGCCTCTGAGGATGGAGGACCACGCTATGCACTTTCTCATCCCTCGCCAAGTTATGAAATAACCTGACGAGGTGGAGAGACGCGAGTGGCCCTCCGACTCGTTAAACCTGTGAGGCTTTTGCCCACTTCACTGACCTCTAACCATGCGGGTCCCCTGGAACTGCTTTAGCATTACATCGGGTGTACCTTTCATTGGGTTATTGCGGCTGCCTCGAACATTTGGCCTTCGCCTGAGCTCCTTACCCTTCGCCTGAGCCAAAATATCTTATAATACCTTGTACCCTTGTAATACATAAAGTTCCACGTGTACATAGTGAATATGGTATAATTATCGCAGATACGCTAGTGAGAATGTGCTTACTCATCTAGCATTTTTGTCCATAGTTTATCGTCTTTTTGGCTTGTTTTTAAGTCAAGCTCAAGCATCTTTTTTAATATCCTTGTTGCGAAGTTGAGCACCGCTTCCCATCCTCTTTATTTGCAAGCATGGTCTTAGAAAGGTTTGTGGCACTAATGTTCTTTCCTATTATCTTATTGACATGCTGTCTATCGTCTTCCCCAGCTGGACATGAGAAAAATCATCTGTGGTCAGCATTGTACACTGCAGTACCGCAATGTTCGCTTATGTCTGAAACGACCTTCTTGATTCTTGTCCACATATCATGCGAGTTCGCGGGGTACCCTTTACAGCCGTGTGTCTTGCTTTTTGTACCCTGCTAATTGCGTCGACAGTTGACCTCCTCTCTCTAAACCCATACTGGTTATTTGCGTGAGGGTAATTCACTAGTGCTTCAGCTATTCTGCTCACAAGGGGCCGTTCTAGCAGCTTAGCTATTGTGTTGATGTAGCAGATGGGTCTATAGTCTATAGGGTCGTTGCCTAATTTACTCCTTTTAGGGAAGACAACCAACAGCTCCCGTTTCCAGGTTTTGGGGAACTCTTTTTGCGCCAAGAATTTATTAAAGATCTCCAGCTTATCAACAGCTTATCTGGATACTCCGCAATAAGGACTCTAAGGATCTCATTAGGTATACCGTCGGGTCCCAGAGCCTTACCCGATCCTAGACTGCGTCCAACTAATTCTAGCTACTGCTCAAAAAACGGGGGTATTATGCCTCCAACCTCCTCAACATAGCTATACTCCTCCGTGAGTTCTTCCGCAATTGGGAACTGCGTCTCCACTATTTCCTTATGTCCCCATTGCATTTTGGTTCCGACTTGATACTGAGTTTTCTCATGATGATGCGGTAAGGCAACCCACATGGATACGCATCTACTTCTTCTAGGAGTTTTTCCCAAGAGGCCTTTTAGCTTCATTGCATTTTTTGCTTTAGAATTTGTCTAGCTTGCTTTAAAGCTGCTTTAGCAGCAGTCAGCGCCATAATGTATTTGCTTCTACTAACGAATCTTCTTATTACCTAATCTAACCTAATCCTAATGTAATATATCCTGAACTCGATACCCTGAACTGAACACGATGTGTCCTGATACCTATGAATTCATCTATCCATAAATCCCCAGATCACCATGTTTGCTTACGGTACGCAGTTTCGCTGTGCGCTTATCGCGGCCTGTGGCCGCTCATGACTCGCCTATTGGGAAATTTCGAATAGGTAACTCTGGCGTACATATATGTACAAAATGGTAAGCTCTTATTTTAATTGTTTGGGAGAATAAGAAATGGAACATATCTGCCAGTTTATACAAATTTACTTTAGTTATAATAATATGTGTATTTTGTTTGCAAAGGATTTTATAATTTATAAATGTCATTTATCGGCTGTTGAATTATACCGTCTGTATAGTTTAATATGGAAACAAAAATCTTTTGCTCTGGGCGCCATCTATTGATCAATCTTCAGCCATTTGAAAACTTTTGCAAAACCAAACCTAAAAACGTTCTCTAATTCGTCTGAATTCAACTCGGCTATTTCGCATATTAATTCCAAAAATATGGAATATTTAATTTTTATAATTATGAGATGCGCGAATGTTATTTTCAATTTAGGGGATTACCAGGAATACACTAATTATTATATAATTGATTCTTCTAGAAATCATATAGTATTGTGATGTACATGTGCGTATACCCTCAAGCGCGGGACCCGAATGCTGACAATAAATTACCTTTTACTGTCTTATTGTTTTAATTAAAAATGCTAAGCAATTTATGTATGCAGCTTATAAATTTATAGTTTATAAATCTAGTCGTTCTTGAACGTATACTTAATAAACTCACTCGTGAGTAGTAGTAATTTAAAAATTTATTACTAATACTAAACCGTAGCATAACAAGAATCATCGTGTACTTACAGAAAACTATTTTATCGATTTTATACGATCACGGATTTGAGGCAATAAAAACTATTAAAAGTAGCAAGAAGAAAATAAAAACTATATATATATATATATATATATATATATATATGTATGTATATAAAACAAATAAATTACATTGCAAGGCACCTTAGATATCAGCAACTAAATCCGTTGCGTATATTGCGAACTTTATGCCTCTGTCGCCGTTAGTTGTTTCGTATTCCATCCGTCTTGAAATACGACCGACAATAAAAACAATTTCTAATAGCCGATATTAATCTGTCTAATCGTTCAGCGCCAATAAAAATAAGAAATAATGCACATTTTCTATATGTATCTCTTACTGTACAGGATCAGCATGAAGCCCCATTATTTGCGTTCATGAAGCCCCAATATTGGATTTTGGAAAAAAGAGAAACTCCTCTCGTGAAAAGAAAAAAATCCTCGTTTGGAAAGAAGATGAGTCCTCTTTTCAAAAGAAAAAAGGAACTAATCTTTTGAGAAAAGTGAGGAACTCCTTGTAAATAATGATTCACTTAGTATTTGAAAAAAGAGTAACTCCTTACTTTCATGTCAGTGAGGCCTCAAATGAAGTACTCATAAATTAGGAACTAATCACTACTGGACACTCATCTTAAAGAGGCTTCAAAGAAAACTTCAGAAAATATCAAGAAAACTTTCAAATAAAGAATCTATCCGACGTCTGTGATTAGTTTCTTCGGAATTGAAAAACTTCGAATCATATATGAGAGACTATAAAGCTAGAAATAATTCCGATGGACTTTTGGGTGGATGGCCATTTCTGCTATAAGGTATTTAAGCTTTATCAACACCCTCTTTATACAGAACATCATTGTATTTATATAAGTGAATATACATTAACTCATGAATATACATACATGAATACGCAAAACTGATTTCTCTACAAAAAGTTCGGTAGACATCATTAATTGGAATAAAATTGTAGAAACAGATCGCGACAATCAGATCTAATGTAAGAAATATTTCAAAAATAATCTTAAACACCTTGTAAATGACAGCTCGCATACATGTAACATATATAGAGTTTTCAATCAAACAATATTTGTCAGATGATAGGTTCAGAACGGAATTAATGTATATTCACTTATACAAATACAATGATGTTCTGTAAAAAAGAGGGTGTTGATAAAGCTTAAATACCTTATAGCAGAAATGGCCATCCATCCAAAAGCCCATCGGATTTTTTTCTAGTTCGAACAGTTCGATATTAATTTTGTGAAATTCATGATGTTTTAATAATTTTCATTGATAAAACTAAAAAGTGTAATGCTGCAACGTCTCCCGAAACGCCCTCATTTAAAGTACAACTAAAAGGTTTTAACCTTAGTGCTTATCTTATAACAAAGTATGATGCTTTTTTTATCAAGGTTTTGTGCAAATCAAGTCAGGCGCCCTAACTCGACATTCTCCAATTTGCAAAAATGCTTAAAAAATGTTTCTCAACGCTCATACTTGTAAAATTTGTAGACGAGTATGGAACAAATTTTTTTCTGCAATATGGAAGAAACTGCGACAAACTCTACAGTCAATGGAGTTTCAATTTTGTCCGTAAGTCGTCGCCAAAATGCTAGTTTAAAAACAGGTACTGAAGAGTATCTCACCTAGAGTGTCCGTATGGATAATCCCAATCCTATTAACAACTCTCAACTAAAACAAATCGTCATTTTATAAAAGTTCACTATATTAAAGCAATTCTCATTTCTCGTTTTAGTTGAATACTAGATAATAAAATAATATGAGCTTTTAAGCTGTAGAGCATCGCAAATAAAAAAAATTGCAATTATGGCACTATTGAATTAGATGTGCACATAGTTCGTAACTTTCCCTCGAATTTATAGTATTTACAATTTTATTATATACTTCCTGAATCATTATATAATATAATTGTAGATATAATTATCTAAATATTGATATAGAGATTGGAAAACAAATAAAATCAACTAATATTATTAAAATAATATGCCTACACTGTAAACACGTATTTGCTAATAGAAAGATAGGTACTTAGGATTTTGTAAATATGCGTACGTGTATGTAAAAATGCAATAAAAAAATTGTTATCCAAACAATGGAAGCAAATATGAATTACTTTGTAACTTATACGAATAAATACAACCTATATGTACTTTCTTTTCAATAATTATCATATTGCATTGTCTGATTTTATAATATGTTTATAAACATTCATATATTATTACATTTATGTGGGTATCATCTATGCGACGCTATTATACGAGGAATGAACAAAAAATAAAACGAATTTCCATTACAGAAAGCAGATGGTAAACACACACAAATAGCAGAGTAGGAACACATTGCAGGACGAGGTAGTAGGAAAAACAGATGATTCTCGGAACACTTTTTGCTCAGTACGCTCCGGTGCCTTCATCATTCCAATTACATATTTGATGGAATGTATTAAAACATTAGTGAATGCTTAGGGTCGATTCTCGGACACTTTTGCTCAGTAAGATATCTTCGTTCGTATATCTTCTTCTATCACCGCGTTGATAAGAATGTAAACAAACATTTGATGCCCGCGTTTTAAGGTTATGATTATTAATTATAGGTTATATTTATTAATTAATGCTGAAAAAAATAAACACATGTCATTTTGGATATAAATACCTCCACTCTGGTGGAAAATGTTTTTGAATAGTAAAATTAATTTGAGAAAAGATAACACGATTTTTGGCTGACTCGTTAATTTGCTTTTTCTACAACGTCATAAGCGCTTTGACGTTATAACCAGACCAGGTCTATTTAAAAATATTTCTCTAATATCTAAGTTTTCAAACATACATATTTATCACCTTGTTCACGTGCGAAACTAACATTTAGAAATAAATGTTCAAGCACTGTTGACATTTTCATAGTTTTCACTAGTGTTGTTCTTCATTAGTGTATTTATTTTCTAGTGTGATCTCCCCTTTGACAGTATGTTCACGTTGCGATAGATGTCTTCATTAAAAATGTACTATTGTACAAAGTTTTCATTGTTTGGCTTTACTGTAGGCTCAGCACGAGATTTTTGATCTCTGTAGTTGATAGTTTTGTAGTAGGGTTCTCAATTTGCTGGAAGTTTTGTAGTTCTTTTCTCAATCAACACACAATATGCTAAATACGCAGATCGAGTGTCGTGGGTGGGGCGGGACAGTTCGTGATATTCTGAGATATATAGATAAATGGTGTGATTTTTGTCTTTATGGGGAACTGAAATTGTTGTTCTTATGTGACGAGAGTCATTTCTCTCTTCATTATAATCATTGTTTGTGTGGCCTTTTGGTGAATCAAAATGGGTTCCCTTTGAGTGGCGTGAATTTTCTTTTCATCGTCTACATTTGGTTTTTTTCTGTTATCGTCCGTACAACGTGTGGATGGTAGGATGTCTGTTCCCTATGTCGGTGTGGGTACGCTGTTGATTGGTTGTGGGCATATTTTCTTCTGTAATTTGAGCTGTTTGCCTTACAGTTCTGGTCTGGGAAGTATTTCAGTTACTGCGATATTTATATACGTGGTTTTGTGTTTCACAGAGATGGAGTTGCTGTTGCGTTCTTAAAGTTGTACCGATGGAAAGGTTGAGGTCGAGGTGTATATGTGTATATATGTAGATATGTATATATGGATATATGTATATATATATATATGTATATATGTATATATGTATCTATGTATCTATGTATATATGTATATATATATATGCAT
>WYDF02040701.1:0-12460 GCA_009867245.2 Adranes taylori | reverse complement strand
CAAAATATGAAGGGAGGGTAATGGTAGGAGAGACGGAAAGAATTGTGAGGAAGATATACATATGCGCTATGGAAGAAACGGAAAGGGGAGAGGCGAACAATAGATGGGTGATAGAGAGAAAGAAAATATATGAGAGATGTGGGTGGTACTTGAGAGAATGGTATGATAGAATGATGAAAGGGGGGGGGGGGATAAGTGAAATGGAAAGAACAATGATGATGTGGAAAGACAAGGCAGGAGAGAGAAAATAAGCGGAAGTAGGTATAAATGATGGTATAAGGAAATACAAGTGGAAGTAGCGGTGCCAGAGTACTTGGAGTCGAATAGAATTTTTAAAGAGAAAAGGATAATCGCAAGATTTAGGTGTGGGAGCATGGAAATAGGGAATAGACATTGGATGAGAGAGAGTGAAATAAGGTGTAGGTTATGTGGAGGGATGGATGGAAAATTGGGAACATTGGGTGAATGAATGTGTAATGATTGGATGGTCGAATGAGGAAAGGGATGAAGCGAGGAATTGTATGGCGAGTTTGGAGCAGAGGGGAAAAGGGAGTAAAATAATGGAGAAAATGGTGGAAGAAATAAATGGAAGGGGAAAGAAGTAAAAGCGGAGAAAAAAACAAAACAGATAAATAAATTGAAAAAAAAGAGAAAAAAAGGGAAGCTCGGCATATCAGGTCACTTCCATCCTGGGAACATAGTTTCGTTTAGTTAGTAAAGAAAAAGGAAAGTATAAGATAAAGGAGGGCTTGAAGCGAGATAGGGCTTGAAGCGAGATGGGGCTCATTGACAAAGTCGGATGGGTCATTACGCGGAATCCTTGGTCCTCTGTAGACTTCTTCATTCAGAGGTGAATAGAATTTGAATAGTTTTTATTGTGGTTATTTTGATATTCATTTATTTAGACATTTTGCTAGTTTTATATAATATTTATTGGTTTTATTTATTTTTTATTGTAGTTACTGTGATTACGTTAAATGCCAATAAAAATATTATATAATCAATTGGTTTAGTTTGAGGTTAGAGCAAGAAATGTCTGGTCAAGAGCGTATCTATATATTCAAAAAACGTATATATATATATATATATATTCAACAATCATAAACTAATAAAAGAGATAAAAAACAAGAAAATCTGTTAATGAAGAATAATGATAGATTAAAAACAAACAAACAACACAACAGGATTTGACAATAACATTACATGATGATGCCTATATTAATATATGCAAAACCAGTCGCAAAATAATATACAGATAAGGAAGTACCAGGAAATTATTTAATATAACCTAATCCCTTATTATGGATCAAAAAACAACAATATTAATACAATTTTTAAGCACAATATTATTTTATAATGGTTACAGCGTGAAAAGTATTTACACTTTCTTTTTCAAGTGTCAATATTACTTTTTAAACATCGAAAATCTTAAAAGAAATATGCCACAACACATTTAAATGCCATGTTCAGTATGCAAGCTGGAAAATTGTGATGATTTTGATGTGAAACAGTCTTAAGATGTATCTAAAAAGTTAGATAAAGATAAATTATTATCAGTTGGTAGCAGTATGTCATGTTTCGAGCGGAAACCGTCAACTTTAATAAAGAAAATGTTTTACGCCTGTACAAGTCGCGAAAAAGTATCTTTTGCTTTTCGTTCGTTAGAATTTTGTTGAACAAGATTCGAATCATATTTATAGCAAACGTTCATAAAAAATGTTCATTAGAAAATCCTTAGAAGTAAATTAATACAATTAGAATTCTTTATATTTCTGATTCTTGTAAATTAAGTGTAAGAGAAGTGACATAAAGAAATCTAAACGGAGAACAAATATATGTAAAGGAAAACTCGTGGGAAGAAACTTTCCTACGAATAGAACGTGTTTGTAAGATTTTGATACACAAATCCCTCGATATTGATACCTAAAGCCCGGTCAGGGCACTGCATCGTGTGGATTTTACATTAGGAAACGAAAGCTGTGCAAGAACCGTTTTTCAACGTCATTTTTCTACGAGGGAGAGTCTAGATTTATACGCAATATGGATCTATAAGATTTTTACAAATAAATGTATAAAACTTATATAATCTTTTTCATATCTTTAATGCGAATATATGGTTTGGATACATGAAACGTAAAGTATATATGTAAATATTCCATTGAGTGATTTTTATTGGAATTCGTGTTATCCGGTCTCATTTATAGTTTAGGATTTTCTACTTGAGCTTCCACCTACATACGACATGAACATATACATATCTCTGTCATCAATTTAACAATATGTACTACATTTTGTATATTGACCACTGTTTTTTAAATTACTTGCCCTTTCTCCTTTTTAACATACTAAAACGTGTGGTGACTACGGTGGATGTTGATGTTGAATACGGCAATCTTCTAATCTCTGTATTATACGGTTAACAGTTGATTTCCAGGTCTGTCGATCGTTTGCTTGGCGCGCTGCTTTAGTGAAAGTTGTTTCTGTTAGTTTCGCAATAATATTAATCCACCTAGTTGGGGATCGGTCTTGTTTTCTTTTCTTTTCTGGTTTTCCCTGAACAACAAGTTTTTCCATGCTGTCATGTCAAAAGATGTGTGAAAAATTTCAAAATTCGTCCATATGTAATCGATGACAATCTTTGTACAACTTTGACCTCATTTAAAATGGAGACATTTGTTCTTCTAGTCATCCAGGGAACTCGAAGCATTCTGCGCCACATTTCAAATGCAGCTATTCTTCTTCTGTCGTTGGAACGGATTATCCAGGTCTCTGAAGCGTACGAAAAAAACGGAAAAAACTAAGGCGTTTACAAGGCTTGCCTTCGTTTTCCTAGTGATATTTGGATCTTTCCAAATTTTTTTTATGCCCGTGCGGGCAATTTCAACTCGCCGTCTTATTTCTAATTCGTAAGAGCCGGACTTATGGGGCATGGAGCCCAAATACACAAATTTTTCGACGACTTCAAAGTTCTCCATTTTTGTAGGTTGTCTTCGATTTTCATTATCTCTGTCTACTATCATGACTTTTCTCTTGTTGGCATTTATTATGAGCCCATAGTCTCGGCTTACGCCCTCCAGTACTTCAAGAAACTCTAAAAGCTCTTCGGTGCTGTTAGCTATAAGAAGAGTATCATCCGCAAATCGAAGATTTGGGAAGCCCTTCTTCACCAATCTTCACTCCTCTGTTCCAGTTCTCTAAAGTGCGCCGCACCACTACTCCGCTATAGATGTTGTTGGGTAGAGGTGAAAATACGCAACCTTGACGAACACCTGCCTAATGCAACATTTTTGACTAAAGTGATAGGATGAGATTCTACTCCAAATTCTGCTAAAGTCGTCCATAGCATGGGCTAACGAATGTTATCAAGCGCTTTCACATAATCTACAAATCATAGATACATCGGTACCGAGTATTCTCGGGCATTTTCTATAAGATATCATGGCTATCAGACGATAGTTTTCGCAAACTGTTTCTAACTCTTTTTTATTTACGGGAAGCAATACTGAACTTGATCAGCCTTCTGCCCATAAGCCTGTTTTCCAAATCTTGTGACGCAAAGTCTTTTTGACCCTGTTCGTCAAGAGCCTGCAAGGCCTTTGCTCATCTTCTGTCGATTCCTACTGCTTTACCTTCTCTTAATTTGTCAGTTTCGACTTTCTTCTGACAGTATATCCAGTTCCGCCTCATAATTCGGGTATAGGGTATACTTTCTTGAACAGGTCTTTGGAGTTATTGGTATCAGAGAAATTCTGAATTTCTAGACAAACATTTATCAGATATTTATTTTTGTCTCTGCGCGTAGTAGCTTACATCGCCCGATTTAACAATTGGTATAGTTCCAGACCTCTGTTGTCAAGACCCCAGGATTTGAGGTTCCTTTGTTCCCGAATGAGATCTATTGTTTCCGTTCACAATGAGGATTGTCTAACAAAATTTTGATCTTGTGGTGTTTTTTCTAAAGTTGTGACTAGAGACTTTTTCACAACCTGCCATATAGCTTCAGTATTTTTTGTCTGAAGTTCTTCGATCTGAGGTTCGATTTTGCAAATGACGTTATTGTAAAACTGTAACCTGGTCATCGTTGCACTGAGCAGACTTTATTTGCCATTGCTTACAAATTTTAAGTTTTCCTGCAAACTCACGCATCAGTTGATGATCGCTTTCACAATCTGCAGATGGTAACGTTTTCTCCGTTTTTACTGAGGATTTCCAGCTCTACTTAATCAAGATGTAATTTACTTAATTCCTCGTGTGTCCATGTGATCTCCAGATGGATAATCTACGTTTGTGATTCTCATTTATCGAGTTGGTAATTGCGGGCGTATTTTCCATGCAGAATTGGATGAGGTGATCTCCTCTGCTATTCTGTTCTCCTGTCCCAAACTTCCCCACTACTTGGCGGATATGATCCTCGTTGGCAGTGGAACCGATTTTCGTATTGAAATCACCCATTAACATCAAGATTTCTTTGCCCGATATTTTATTTACTGCCACTTCGACAGTTGATGAAACTCCTCGATCTCTTAGTCAATAGCATCATGAGTGGGAGCATATAATGCCAAGATGTTTAGGTCAGAGGGCATCGTATTAAGCTTCAAAGACATTGCTCGTTCGTCAATCGGTTCATAGTCTAGCACAAAGTTGTTGATTTCGTTTGATACATTATACCTACACCGTGGTTCTTCCTATCGTTTCCACAGGGTATAATACATTGTGTATTCGCAGAATTTGAAATGGCCACTGTTTTGTCAATGGCTTTCTCTAATACTCGCCAAATCAATCTTGTCGCTGCTTAGTTCTTCCTGCATAATTTGAAATGTTCTTTGCTGATTGAATTCGCGCACGTTCAACGTGGCAAGGCGCATTTGCATTTTCTTTGTCGTATTATTTCGCATGGCAACCCCCAGTTGTCCACTGTCCCATGCCCAGTCGCATATTTCACACTGCCTACCCTAGTCATTGCACAGAATTGTTTTGCAAACATAGTGCATTTTTGTCATTTGTAACCTTTCATCAGCAAAAACAAAACAGCCTTTCATACATCAATTTAGAATAAGATAAATCAATGGGGAAATACTCTTCCCCACGTATGTTTCAACACGCATGGAATGATATAATAGATTAAAGAGAATCCGGAGAATTAGAATGAAAGGTCGTCACTGAGAGCTTTACTTTTCAATAATTGGTCAGTGTCTGAAGACTCAGAAACTAGTAAAAATTATAACTTCCCCTGTGGCAGGGAGGCCTATTTCCATAGATGATTGTACGCCGCTAATTGGCTCCACTCCTGTTTTGGATGAGGCGTCCGCTATTGTTAAAATTATCCATACCTAAATCTCGGAACATCTGAAAGCTCGGTATCTGCTAAATCTCCATTCTTCTTTGAGACAAAAGTGACATAGGAAGCAGTGCTAGGTGAGGAAGAAGGGATGCGAAAATAAATTGGCGTAACGGTCAGTTGCGCCAATGTGCAAAAGCATTATTCGGGAAGTAATACATGAGCGCATGAAATGTGAACAGTTGTAAAGTTATCCTAGATAATTGAATAAATATGAAAGCACTTATACAGGGTTTGTGCGGATACTAATGTAAGTGATTTTTTCGGGAAGCGACTATATGTCGCAGCGTGCTTTGGAGGGTGGGAATGAGTGGAGGGGAATGTCATAGAACGAGGAAACGCGCAGGTAGTCGCCTCCCATCAGCTAGAGAGGTGGGACAGGATTTTTCGTTAAAATCGTTTGGGTCACCCCGTGCAAGCTAAAATGCAGCGTTCGGTAGAAGAACGGATACCGATCAAGTTTTGCGTTAAACTTGCAAGATCGCAGCGGAAACTTGCTACAATAATTAATACAGCTTTTGGCAATGGTTGCTCTTTGAATCAACAAGTCTACCGGTGGTACAAAGCCTTTATTGAAGGCTGTGAGAAGGTGAGGATGAACCCCGTGCTGTACGACCAATACCAACGAAAACGTGACTTATGTGAGAGATATTTTGAACTCGGACCGTCGTTTAAGTGTTCGTTTACCAGGATCATGCCATGAGCCTTTGGGCTTGTGTGAAGAAGATCCTCACTTTTTAGACAATGTGATCACATGATACTAGTCTTGGGTGGCTGAGCATGTCGTGCTTGGTACGGTGTTGTTTACTGATGGTGGTCGTGCACTGGATGATTGAGTGAATGCTGATGGTGGCCGTACTACAGATGCAGTTGTGTCTGGGTTGTCTTTGCTGTCATTTATTTGTTGTTTATTTTCACTGATTTTGAAACAAGGGCTTTGGACAAGATTCCTATAAAATCCAAATTATGGTTGCACTATGTAGACGACACCTTTGTTATATGGCCACATGGAAATCAAGAATTACTAAAATTCCTCGACGCAATTAATGATGAATATCCAAAAAGTCAATTTTCCATGGAAGTAGAAAACGACAATCAATTACTATTTTTAGATGTACTAATTTCAAAACATTATTTAGAAGAGGCAAAGAGCTGAGTGGTACACATCAGCGACCCTTCGTCTCAAGATGGACAGAATGAGCAAGTCAAAAGTAAAAACCATGGTCATTCTGTTTTTCGACATAAGGGGACTTGGGGACCACGAGTACGTACCTCAGGGTACATCCGTGACAGGAAAATTCTATGTGGAAGTTCTCAAGAGACACAAACGCAGGGTTCAACGCGTCCGGCCCGACATCGCGAAGGATTGGAAACTTCACCATGACAATGCGCCAGTGCACACATCCTTTGTTGTGACCAGCTACCTACCCAATGCATGTGTGCCAATGTTCCCCAAGTTCCTTACGAACCTGACATGGCTCCCCAGACTTCTTTTTGACTTCTTTATGAAAGGTCATCATTTCGGGACGGTCGACAACATCAAAAAAGCTTACACCATGGCTTTAACGGAAATTCCGTAGAAGTACTGACGTCTTCGATGCCTGGAAATCTCGGTATCGGCGCTTGGGACAGTACATTGAATCCTTTTTATGATTTGTGCCGATCTCAGCAATAATTTTTTTCTGAAGTCATTGACATTACTTTCCAGACAAACCCTGTACTTTAACAAAATTTTGTTTAGTTGTTATTTTCCATATGTTTTTAAGTGTTTTCTAAGTAATGTTTTTTATTTTAAATATGATAATGCTGTTACCGAGAAAACAAAGAAGTGGAGAAAACAAAACAGTTGTTACCGAGAAAACTACTTTCGAAAGATCTACACTTTATTTTGAATACGCTTGTATTATACCGCTGTTATTTTTTGTCGTTTTTTGAAAGTGCCGTTCTATCGATTCTAAATCTAGATTCTAGATATTTATAACGATAATGTTGGAAATAAGAAAAAAGTCTGATATTTAGGATATACCGTAAATTCTAATTTGAAATTTTCGCCAGAACTGTGCTTCTGTCACCACTCGATTCGGAATTCAAAGTTAAGCATTCGTAGGGCAAATTACTTTATAAGTACTTACAAACTTAAACTCGCAATTTTTCGAGCACTGTCGAGCAGTTTCCGATAAAGCCGCTATGAAAATTGATAAAGCAGAAAAAAATTACAACAAAACTTCCAATTAGCGAGATTTATGTAGAGGACGAGACTTTGCCTCAACTTTGAAGCGAATGTTTAAGGCTTTCCCCAGACGAAGCAAATTGTAATTTAGTATTATTTCACATTCTCTTATAATATTGTGAGTTTAATCATCAAGACCAAATAATAATTTTATATTATAAACATTTTAAATAATGAAACGCAGTTTCTTTATATATTTTATTTAATTATAAGGTTACGTCAAGTCAAGTAAAAGCCTGATATTTCTTTTGGAAAAGTTTCATGAATTTGAGGAGTGATTCTGTTAAAGGCAGTTTGAGCGAAAATTCGATATAATTAAGACGTCTATTATAAGTACGGTCTTTTGTGCAAGTCATTAATAATTGTTCTCGAAGTTTGAAGGTTTGCTCATTGAGTTGTAAAGAAGTAATTTTAATAAAAACCATCTCGTTAAAAGTTATTTTCTCGCTACAATCAGTCAGATTTGGAGAAAATATAAAATACTCTGTTTAAATGAATTTATGAAAAGAGAGCTTTTATATTATAAAAGGGAAACATTTTCTTCCATATTTTTTTCTACAGAGTTTAAATTAAATAAACATTAGTCATGCCGTTATTATTTTAATTTCTAAAATCAATATACCAAAATTAAGTTTCAATATATATTGAAACTCGAGGTTTCCGTGTGTGTAATCTGATGAGTAGTTATTGGTCTTCAGGATCATATCTCGCATGGAAGGAATTTCAGTATGCCAACGTTTCACCAAAGTCGCATCTGGCATTATCTTAGAAAAAGTCTGAAAAATTATTGTGTGATGCGTTTAGCATAACTTGAATCTCTCCTTTCTATGTTGGTGCATGTCGTGCCTGGTACAGTATTGTTTACTGATGGTAGTCGTGTACACTAGGAGATTGAGTGGAGGCTGATGATGGTCGAACTATAGATGCATTTTTGTCTCGTTTGTTGTTGGTGTAATTTATTTGTTGTTTATTTTCACTGTAAGGATGTAATACAAGTTTTCAAGCCCTAAAAATGTTTTCGTTGTCATTTCGTTTGTTCATCGTGTGCGGTCGTTTTTCGATTTCTATGGCTTCTTTAGTAATTCTCTTGCTATAATGGGTTTCTGTGGCTAGAGTTCTTGAAAGCTTTACTGTGACGGGTTGTGCGGTTCTGTTGGGTAAGGGCGGACGTGTTGAGATTCTTATAGACGTTGTTTGTGTGTTCACCTATTCTGGCTGATATTGTTGTATTTGTTTGACTGATATAGAGTTAATCGCATTTATTGCAGGGTACTTCGTACACTCCTGTGTCTTCTAGTGGAATTGTATTTTTTGGTTTGGATAATATGCTTCTAATTTCTTGTTGTGGATTGAATACTACTTTGATGCTGTTTTTCTTTAGGATCGGTGATATTTTGTCAGTAGTTCGTCTTATATACGGTTGCATTGACAATTGGTTCAAAGTTCTGGTTACGACTTTTTTGTTTCAGGTGTAGATTTTTGTTTTTTTTTTTTGGGTATTAGTATACCCGTTCTGGCTAAATGCTCTCCGTAATATTGCGAATGCAGAGCCTGTGCCTTTGTTGTCGGTAAGAACGATGAATTGAAAGTTTTTATTATAGGTTTTTTTCTGGGTGGTGGTGTGAATTAGCGTGTAAATAGCGGTTTGTATGCGTTTTCTTTCTACAAGCTGTGTGTGGAAAAGACACGGGAGGGTTTCTTTGAAATTAGTACGTCTAAAAATGGTAATTGATGATCGTTCTCTACTTCCATAATGAATTGTATTTTTGGGTGTTCAACGTTAAGTATGTCGAGGAATTTCAGTACTTCTTGATTTACATGTGGCCATGGATGACGTAATTTAAATGTATGGAAATGCTCTACAGTGAACCCTCGATCTAACGGACTACAGGGGGGGGGGTCCGGAAAATTAATGCGAACCGAGTCCGGAGTTTATTTAAAATGAAATCATATTATTTTCGTTTAAAACACAGCATAATATGTTGGGAGTAATATTTATTTATGAACAAAGTATAACATAAGAATTTATCTGTACAATATGTATTTACAATACATAACACGAATAATTTATTCGGAATCTGATAACGGGAGATTTGCAGACGACGTGCTAGGTTGAGGAGATTTTTGTTTAATTGGCTTGAAGAATGCGTCTAATTTTAATCGCATTTTCGAAGATTGTTGTTTGGTAACAATAATTTCCCAAAATTTGCGAAAATGAGAATAATATGGCTGCACGTTTGGGTCTGTCGATAAACGAGATTTCAAGATGACTCCTTACTTGGCTCCGTTTAATTTTTTTAATTGCTGGCTCTTCTTCTTCATCGCTCTAGTCGTCCGTTATATTTTGACCCATAACTTCTTCAGCTATCTCACTTTCCGACATAATTTGATAACCAGGATCACCCTCGTCTTCTTCCAACCACTGTAATACTTTATCTTCAGTTGCGTCCTTTTCGCCAGCATTCAGCATCGTCCTACAAAAATCCTCAACTTCAAATCTCTGAAACTGTAATTCAACATCCATACAGTTTAACAGTTTATTCCACCCATTTTCCAACGTTTGGCACTTCACTTCTTTCCAAGCCGCTGTAAAGTTAAATATTGCGGATTTGATATTATATTTTTTAAATTTTCATCTGTATTTTCAAATTTTCTATTTTCTTGTATCCGTTTAGTCCGTATCATCTTCCAACACGACCATAACTTCTTGCAAAAAATGTTTGCAAAAAGTTATGTTCAGAATATAAAATGTTTAGCGATGTAAATAGGATTTGAAGAAGTGGACGGTCATTGGGTAAACTGCCATAGATCCTTTTTTATGATCAAATGCAGAAATAGTTATTGATTACTAAGTATACCAAATCTTAAATAAATGGTTTTACATAGAGAGTTATGCACGAAGCAAAGTTCACCAAAGTTCACCAAAGTTCACCGACCGAGGTCACCTAATAGAGGTGGAGAACACAGGTGTTGAGGGTGTACATGTTAATTAGGTACGAATTAATCATGACAGGAAATATGCATATTCCTATCTTGATAGGCTTATTAGAAGTTATTAGAAAAACAAATCAAAACCCCATACAACGCACTTGAAAGAACACTAAGAATTGGCGTATGCCGCCGAAGGCTATGCCCGAAAAGTCAGTGAGGATATAATTATGAATTAATTTTGATTAAAATAATAATTTAATAGAAAAAAGTCATGAATAAATCAGTGTCGGTATTAGTAACGGGTCGGTTCAACATTTTAGAGAATAAATGAGATAATTTTTGTTGAGCATGATAGAGTAAATTAAAATCATTTAGTAACAAGTTTATGTATAGAAGTTAATTAAAGTAAATCTAAATAAATGAATAAAATCATTTTGCGTTAATCTAAAAATAATAGAATAAGTTTGTGAACAGTGACAGAACTGTAAGTGCTTTAATATTTGTGGAATGTACACCAACAAATTTTGTGAAATGTAAACAAACAAACCAACATTTTGTTTGACTATTTTAAGACAGGAATAAAGCGTTGATTATTTTGTTTTATTTAATTGAATGAATTAATATATAATTTTTTTCGTAAATAACAATACATTTTTGCTACAAATAACAATTCTTTCATTTTTCTGCCTGAATTATAGAGCCTATTGGCTAACGTTAAGGGTTGGCGTTACCATAAATTATTTAGCCCCTTAGCAATGGTTCAGTCTAGTGTCTTATTCTAATTCTGTTTGGCTAACTAGAACATTCTGCGTCAATAATTAAATTAATAACTTTGTTAGAAGTAGATAAACCAAGGCAAGTACTAAAACCACGTGCATTCTTATAAAGTAGCAAAGGATCTTTATACCTCTAATGTGAGAGCAGGGGATGAGCCGTACCCATATAGAAATCATCTCCGCTTTTACCAACGTCACGTCGGAGAGTAACCCTCTCCTACCAAAAAATACGTGACAAAATCCTATAATTATTTAATGTCTGTCTGTTTAAATGAACTTGCGAACTAATCAATTGAAATTTATAAACGTAAATAAATTATAACAATTACTTTTGTTTTGTTTATGTTTTCCATTATAATAATTTGTAGAGGCAATGACTTTGAACTATTAAGAAAGAATACAAATTTAAATTAAATTAGCTAAATTTAAAAGAATAAGAAAACAATATATTTTAATAAAATTGATGTTAGAAAATTCCTTTAGTAATTTTCTCCTGTTCATCCTTGGGTGAACAAAAATATTAATGATTCTCAATATGAAACTACTCTCATTGTGGACCATATTCCCATGACAATTTTAATGTTAGTAAAACCGAATATTTCGTTATTATTATCAATATTTCCTGTCGGGGAACCTGTAACCCCTAGACAACGCGTCCCCAAGGTGGTGAATAGGGGAAATCTGGCTTGCCTGTAGGATAGAGATGATATAAAATAGTCCAACAGTCCGCGGCCCAACAGGTAATCACTAACTCGCCCACTAAGCGTAGAGGTTTGATGCAACTCCTTCCAAAATATGAAATCTTTAATTTTAAAAATAAACTACCCCAGGCAAGTAAAGCACAGAAGGCTGCAGGAAAAGAGTGGTAGCAGACAGCATCCGACAGATCGGCATGGAAAAGGATGGAAGAGACTTATGTCCAGGAGTGGGCTATGACAGGCCGAAGAAGAAGATCAATATTTCTCGACGTTGGTTTTAGCACTTTTTTAAATAATTGGTTTTTTAGTTGTCTCTTTGTTTCCTAATTTCTTTTTATCTAATATATAAAATTGTTGTAGACAGGTGACCAAAAAAATTATAAAACATTTTCGATATTTAAATATCATCTTCTTCAGGTGAATAGTTACAAATTAGCATTATTAAAAACACGTGTCAAGTCAATCTAGCGAACTGCATCCTCACACA
>WYDF02040690.1:0-12460 GCA_009867245.2 Adranes taylori | reverse complement strand
TAAGGCCAATGGGAAGACCACCGGAGCGATGGACAAACGACATCAAAAGAATAGCAGGACATACGTGGCAACAAGTGCCAATTGATCGGGAAAGGAGTTCGTGATCTTGCGGGCAGCTGAAATAAACTTGCTGCTAAGTAATGAAGTAGCATTAACGAATTAACAAAATACGTCTATTTATTGGTCTTCAAAATATAAACAAAGCAAGAAATACACAATTAAATGTCAATTAATTAAATGTCAAATCAAAGAGTAGCACATTAATGGCGATTAGTAAATAATAAAGTAAATACATATGAATACACAAAAGTTATACATAAGCGGTGCAAACGTGCGGTGATATGATAAAACAATAATCATGCGGGAAGCAAGTAAACGTGGGGTGTAATACAACGGGATGGTGGGAGGGGAGGGGGCATTAGCAGCACCAAGATTCGAACAATGATGATGACAAGTATATTAGAAAACCATTATAGTTCACCGTAACACCGCGGTTAGCGTTCAGTGCTACCGTTACTGAGTGACTAAGGCAAGTCGCGGTTAGAGTTTGACTAGAATTATACACTCTAGAGGGCAGGGTGAATATGTACACAATAGGCCACCGTAATATTGCGGTTAGCGTCCAGTGTTACCGTTACTGAGTGACTAAGACTAGTCACGGTTAACGTTTAGAATTATACTCTAGTGAATAGAGTGAAAAGGAAACTATAAGCCACAATAACACTGCGGTTATCATTCAGTGATATTGCTGCTGAGTGATTAAGATTAGTAGCGGTTAGTGTTCGACTAGAATTATACACTCAATTTAGGTAGGAAATAGGAAAGGTAGAAAAAGAAACAAAGCTATTGAAAATACATGCAATAGAACACTGCAAAATATATGAAAACGCTCACCACCTGGTTACTTATCCGGTGGTTGTCGCTGGCTATCGCCTGTTTACATCTGAGCTTGGTTGGTCGTCAGCTGCTGGCTGCTGCTGATGCTGCTTCGAGTTCATGATATTAAGTAAAACATTGTATGCAAAATCGTGGTCGTCACGATTTTGCAGTCGTCAGTCATCACACAATTTTGGCTCCATTATTCAGGTCAGTGTGTAGCAATCCACATATCATTTATTTCTTGATACGGTTTTAACTCATTAAAGTGCATCCACAGCAGTCTACACACGAGGACAAGGTAATATTTATATATCACGGATATGTACGTGTTAGAAGCAGCGTACTAGAGGACGCTGTTTCTAACACAGGATTTTCTATCCGCTGCTAATGTGTGTACGAGTGAGCCAGCAGCGAACACCAATCATATATAGCTCTCTATTTATTATCGTCGCGTCTTAATTCTATGCGTGAGACGTAAGCTCAATCATATATTTCAATTATATTTACTTTTATTTCATTAACTGGCTTTTCCCAGTGCTTTGGTGACGCAATTTATATTTTTAATTTATTTAACGTAACATGCTATGTTACAGTTGATCTACACTTCAAATTTATATCATAATTCATGAAAATATATAGGTTTCTTTTTCCGAACCACAGATAAACTTGAGCGAAATGTGGGATACCTAATAGAAATCTTGTTGAATTATTAATATGATACCAGGCATCTGAAGCAATTTCATGTAGCATAAACGGTTTAATAGTATGTGTAATAATAAACTACATATTAGTTTAAACAACAAGATTGGTAAACCATTTATAAGGCATAATTATCATGAGCCATGAGACTGACGTTTCTTAGAGTTCATACAAGAGGCTACTCTGACCTTATGCTCATAGAAAAAGGTCTTAAGTTTACAAGGTAAGATAATTTTATGCTGTAAAAAAATTGGAGAGTCTAGCGATTCAACACCGAATGGGATTATGCTGCAGGAACTAACAAGTATAAATGTTGAGTGAGAGGATTTAACAATTCTGATGAAATACGAAATGAATGTGATGAGCGATGAGGATGGTACAATCATGAAGAATATGTATATACTAAGGTTGAAGAAAGAGTAAGGGAGGAGGTATTAATGAATAGAGTATGGATGCGAGAGAAGAGTCTATGAGAGAAGTGGATTATCATTGGATGAATGATTTTGATGGGATTGAGAGTGATTGAATCCTGTCATGATGGATGTAGAGAAACAGGAAAATTAGGGAGAGTAATTATATAATGTAACTAGAAATTCATAAAACTAGAGGTCTGAGTATTTACCGCCAGTGACTTATATAAAAAAAACAAAAAAGGATTGCTAGATTTAGGTATTCTGGTGTGGAGCGGGGACATAGTTACTGGATGAATGACAGCGAGAGAAAGTGTGGAAGAAAGAGGAAAGAGTGCGTGTGGAAGAAAGAGGAAAGGAGGATGGACGAATGCACAAAGAATGATTGCTGCAAATTGGAGAGTATGTTTGGGAAGGAAAGATAAGTAGTTTGAAAGAATGCGGAAATAATTAACAGTGATCAATAAGAAGGAAAGAAGGTAAAAGTTGTATAATAAAGAAGGGAAAGTGATATGAATGGAAGTCGTATAGTTTAGGTGTTCACTAGAATGAAAGCTTTCCTTACCGTCTAACGTTTGTTAGCATAACCCACTTGGAGAATAAGAACATAAGCAGTTTAGGAAACATTTAAATAAAACAAAATATTCATGGTACGTTTAGTTATAAACAAAAATATAATTTTTTTTAAATATTTTCTTTGCGCATTTTGTTTTACTTTATTTTCTTTTGTTTAAATTTCGTTATTGTTAAAGTTTATGGAGTATAGGTATGTATATGTACAGGTTTAGAAGAAATGTTAAAAAAAAATAAGGAAGCAATTCAATAAAGGTTTTGTAATTCAATTTACTAATTACAAAACCTATAGTAGGTTATCTAGTCGTTACTTAGTTCACCTAATCGTTACATTTGTAATAATGATTTGTCGTTCCTTAAAGAACGTTTTTTTTTTTATCACAATGTATGTTTAGAACGCAATGTACAATGACGTCATCTGATAATCACTTTTTTCCATTTGGAACTTATAATATACATAAATTATTTTTTATAAATTTGTTTTCCTACGCCATCTCTTTTTCGATAGATCATCGAAAACTTGTTTAATAATAAATAAGAGAAAGGTTTCTACTTTCAACGCACAAATTTGAGAATAGCTATCTACCTTCATGGAAGCAGCAAAAGAATATTTAATTATTCACACATGCACCAGTAGCTGACACGATACTCATATTTTCACACATAGTCAACACACGGATCGATTCTATTAAATACCGTACCTATTTCTAACATGGCGAGATACATAAATGATCAAACGATTGCGAAGATAGTAATTATTCTTCTGTGTTGTTGCGTTGAGCTTTGATGAATGTACATCTTTTTGTTTTATACGGTGGCAACTTATAGAAATTGTCATTTAAACAAGCAATTAATTTACAGGTCTCTTCTCAATATTTTTTAAATTTTACAGTTTCTTTGAAAATTTGAATTTTGTAAATTTCTTTGCTTGTCACTTTAAGGCATACATTTAGTGAGTTTGTGATTTGATGAAAAAAATCCAGGTCCGTATTTAACAACATAATTGATTGTGTCCACGCAGTTACGAAACGTTGTATTACCTAAGTGTTTAAGGTACACTAAGTATGTTACTTATGTAAGAAAAAATACTTAAAAGTTTTTTAATGTTATCAAAAATAACCATCCTAGAGTAAATTTTAGAAAATTACAAACTTTTGTTTTTTTGTAAATAATTCAAATACGGTTCAGAAAATTTGAAATCTGATGTTTTTGTTTGTTTTTTAATTATCTACATTTTTCCCCATTTAGACATTCTCTATCTCTTCTACTTTAGGAGATAGCAATACTGTCTCAATTAGAAAGTATACACCCAGTATACAGAGTGTTTTTTGTTTTGTAAACTTTGCGATCGATTTGCTTGAGACCGGCTATTAT
The DNA here is from genome assembly GCA_009867245.2 of Adranes taylori. NCBI lineage: Eukaryota > Metazoa > Arthropoda > Insecta > Coleoptera > Staphylinidae > Adranes > Adranes taylori. The sequence goes on along the minus strand of WYDF02040690.1, from coordinate 8,525 downwards.
ACTACATTAAATGTCTCGGTTCCTATGAAAGTTGATAAAATAAAACTTGGGGAACAAGTGTAAGACTCAAGGACCTCAATTTTACGCAAAGCGGACACGAAGAAAAAAAAGGCAGCAGACCGCGCCAAAGCGGAGAAAATCATAAGACCAAGGCATTTTGGCTTGCCTAGCATGTCAGACTGCTTTTTTAGAAATTAGCCAAAAAGAGAGTCAAGGGGGTTCGTAGACCATGCCAAACCGAACAGAGTAGCTGTCCGCGTCGTAGGCAAATACGGGGGAAATGTGAATCAAGCGGACAACAAAGCTGTCAGCGCCGTAGGCAAATATGGGGACCGGGGGATTGATGGGTAGGTGATTTATAGATTAGATTAATGTTGTTTAGTTTACCCCACTAAACACTATTTTGCTAATTGAATTTAATAGATGACTTAAAAGGTGACAGCTAAAACTAAAAGGTTCAACTTTTGTTTTATGCAAGATATAACAAAACGTAGGACTTCCAGTATATGAAAGATTGGGTGGCAACCACGTCCACGAATTTTTTCATATTATTTTCATTAAATCAAAAAAACGGTTGTCGAATTGTATTTACGAATGTTTTAAAAATAATTTTTTGAGTTTCTTTTTATTGAAGGTTCTTTTGAAGTATGTCCATCAATGATTTAAAGTATTCATTTTGACTTAAGGGCGGTATCCTTATGGCAACATGAAATGAATGCAGTCCTTTCACCTAAAGTGACTTCAGATTCGAAATGTTTTGCATTGCAAAACTATTAAAATTTCTTGGAATGACATTCAGTGCGCATTTAAATGCATCCCTCAAAATAATTTCATCATTTTGTATACTATTTACATTATTTAAATTTGCATTTGGTCTATTAACATTTTGACTTTCACGTGAATATAAATTCCTTCTTCTTTTTCTCTCATTCCGGCCCGTCGTTGTTGAGACATTCTAAAAACGCTTTTAAATCTAACTCTCCATATTGCTGCACGCGTCATATGATACTGACTGCTGACTGGCTACACGAATATCGAGTGGCATCGTAGGATTGTAGCATGTACGAACGTAAACAAACGATGAACTATTATGTGTTTGACAATGGGAGTATGAACGTAAACAATGTATGTTTTATTTAATTTAATGTAAAATAAAATAAAAACTAATTGATATAAAATGATTCGCAAACAACCAAAACATATTTATTATTGTTAAAAAAATACTTATTCATTTCAAAAAAAAAAAAGAGAAAAAAAACAAAAACAAGTAAAGACATCAAATAAACCATAATTATATAAATTACCCAACTCCAGGAAGCAGGGACGGCTTTCCCCTTACCCCGAAAAACCCCCTATTCCCTCCCATCTACTTCCTCTTATTTGTCTCAGCCATGACCCTCTTCATAATTTTAATCCCGCTACCATCCTTTCCCAAACATATCGTCCAGTTCTAAACCTTCTCATTTTCACTCCAATCAATCCCATCGCATTCCTTCAGCCAATGGTCCCATGTCTCTTCTTTTTTCACACAAGTTCTACACAATCTGTCCTCCTTTCAACCAGTACTTGTTTCCCCCTTCCTCACTCCCACACCTAAACCTAGCAATCATTATTTTATCCCCCATACATGAACCTGTTTTTAAGTACCCGCCCATATCCACTTCTTCCATTATCCATTTGTATCTGCTATTGAACCTGCTTTCATTAATTTTGACAAATCTCTCCTGTAACTCTACATCTCGCATCCTTTCTATGATCTCACCCACCACATCATCTGTACCAATCATTTTCTCCCACCACCTATCATACGACCATCCAATCCTCCTGTTCCTTCTTCCTGCATTCAATCTGTGCCAAATCTCACATCGCTCCATGCGCGCAATATGCTTAAAAAGGGGGTACAAAGTTTACTCTACACGTATTAATATGTAGATACTACTCTTGTAGAAAATATTTATATATCAGTTTTACATGCTCTTTTTTTGTCCCAATCAATCACATGGCTATAATATATATATTTTTATATATTTTCAGGTAATCATTGCATCTGAAATTGTTAGCAATCTGCCACGAGTAAGTTTTTAAAAATAAAATTTTGTAATAATTCAGTATTATACACGTTGACGCCAGCTTGTACCACCGATGGTACATGTACAGTTGCTCAATTGGACGTCATGATTGCATGCTCAATTGGGCTCATGTTTGACAATTTATTTACTCGTTGCTATGACAACCATTGATAGCACCACTGATTTTGCACGTATTAGATGAATAATAGCAAGATGTGAAAAATGCCGCACGATAAAACATAATATGTATTTGCGCGCCGTCATCAACCTTGTTAAATAAAAACGCTTAATTTTTATTTCAAGTTAATTAATGCGATGGTTGTTCAGTACATTGAAAGATTTTTTTAAGAACTAATTATATCGTTTAATACACCTTTATTAAATAACCTTATTAAGGACCAATCAACGTTAATAATTTTTTCCGAATTTTGGATAAAATTGGTAAACAAACGTGAATAATTTTTTTAAATTCTGCTTTGATATCTATAATATTAACAAAATGTAAATGCTACGAGTTTTGATTTGTTTTATTGGAGATTTTAGAACTAGATTTTCTGAGTTGGGGAAAATTGAACCAAATCTGGTGGAGCCCGGATTTCAATTCCTGAGACCTTGATATTGTCTCGTTATGAAGTTTGGTGCAAGGGAAGTACACAAAATGTAGTAAGGTGAAATGGAGTAAGTTTGGACCGGTTTTTGTTAAGTTCGACTTCGAGAAACGCCTACTACCAAGCTTCTTCGGAGGATCGATTTTTTCGAATTTGCTGATACCTTCGCCAATCTCTTTCTACGATCTTTACTGAAGTGCCCGGACTTCCAGATTTTTTACCATCGGCTACACTACCTGTAGCCTTGAACGTTACTAGTAGCAGTCGCCAACTATTGAGTGCGTCACCGACTCTTGTTCAGGATGCCTCATATTAAATTCATCTGCAAGTTGCCTTTGAGAGAATCCTTCTCTTCCATAAATGAGGATAATCCCTACGCGCTCCTCAGTGGTCAACATTTTTTTAGTCGTACAACAAGAAAACATCAAAGTTAGTAAAATTCTATGGTACCGACTTTTGGGACAACCTGTAGTATACTTATGTCGTTTAATACTTTCATTATGTTTAACGATATAAATATAAATCTATTTTCTTTAAAACACATTACCTTTAAACTATGCTCCCATAGAAAATTTTCTTTGAGAAAAGTTCATATCATCTATGTTTTAACAATAAACGAATTTCCCTTTGCAAACCGTATATATTTTATAGTTTCTATAGAAGTTTGCTATAATAAAGCTACATGAAGGAGAAGAAAAAAAGATCTCTAATGTGAAATGAAAATGCTGCCGGGTTAGTGCGCTATCGGCTGCAACTTATTCCCTATACATAGCCTTTAAAATCTGGTTTTTTTTTTGGGCGTTCCTAGGATTAACCGGACTAACATCTATGGAATTCCTATCTCCGTTCCTATGTATATATATATATATATGGATACAGCTGTACGAAGGAATCTAGAATGAAAATGAGAGAAAAGATGCTGAAGTAAAAGAGGAGAGATGACGTTGGATTGCTCGTTTGTACTTGTTTGTAGACTATGCGTAATTTTTACATTTGTATTTTATATCTATGATATGTATATTCATTCCAACTTCTATATTTTTATTAGTCATAAGAAAGCGGGTACTTTTACTGCATAGTTACATTGAAGTAATAAATAATTTTGTTTTTTTTGCAGTTTATTGTTTAAAACTGATTTGAAAGTATCTAAACAAACATTTAAAATAAACTTGAAGTGAATGAAACGGAAGCAAAACAAAAGCATCTCAACCGGATATTTTTATAAAAAAATATAACATTCAAAACTTTAAAAAGTAATTGTCAAATCATATAGTGAGAAATTTTATTGTGGCATTTTCTACTCCTTGTGCTCTTGGAAATGCGATGGATCTGGAACCCTGTTCTGAGGATAATGTTTTTCAATGATAAGAAGTGAGATCAGAAAAACTTCAGTGAGGGGTAAGTCAATATTATGGAAATCTGCGAAATGTAGCTAATTGATAAGCTAAATCCAAAGATATCTCTAAATGTCATTAGAATGGTTAATGTCTGGTATCATTTTAAAGAGAATCAAATATTCTACTAAGCTACATAAATATATAGTTTTTAGGTTTTCTTTATTGTTCAATATCGTCTCAGTGAATTCAAATTTTAACGCCTCTGAATGCATAGTAGATTCTACAAGGACACATTGTTCTGAAGTTTTAATTGTTTCTGAAGAATTAAAGAATCTTTTTGGGGAAATGGATCGGCAAGTTTGAAAAGCAAAGAGCGCGCTGTGTATATTTCAACGATTTTTTTTATAAATAAAATCAAGACTGTTCCGCATTGTCATTTTTAATATACTGGAAGTCAGAAATTTTATACAAATCAAAAGTTGACTTTAGTGATCATGTTACCGTATATAACCTTAAAATTGAGCTGTCACTGACGTCGGGATACCACCAAGTATATGAATGACCACGTGGCCGATTTGAAGAATCAAGTCACCACATACATATATTCAATTTTGTTTTCGTTCGCAGCAGAATCGTATTTCAAACGACTTATTTTCTTATGGACGTTTGAGCTAAAACCCCCAGATAGTTTAAATGATCGAAAAGTGATCAAATGCCCAGTAGGTTTTGGTTCAATGTATTTCTTATAGAACTTTTGAGCTGGAATCTGCTTAAGTGGATAACTACTTAAGTGGTTTAATAATTTAATGTTCAGTCACAAAGTTCAACATTCAATTAGTTCAGTAGTTGATTAGGACAGAGAAGGATAGGAACTATTAGCATAGAAACGCACAGTTGTACTGCGAACAAAGGCATTCTATATTTTATTGTCTTTAAGTACGTTTCCTAAATAATTCGACAACTTCAAATAGTTTTTTGAACGTATTGAACTTCAAACCATGTTTTGCAATAAAAATTTCAGAATCGAAAATTTTCATGAATCTGATACCTACTATGTACGTTTATGGTATATGATTGATAAAAAGCTAAGTAAAAAAGAAAACGTAATATATTTTTTAAACGAAGTCCATTTTGTCGATCGTCATAATATCTCATACGAAAATATTCCCATCCGGATAGGAATTCCCAGTCCTATCCCAGCCATAATGGATAGAGCTGGATGAAACGAATCTACGCACATAAGCAAAATTTAGAATGGATACGGAAATGTACGAACCAAACTCTAACCCAATGTATGACTATGTACGTACGTATTATGTTTTTCATTGTACGAGAGCAAGCTAGCTCTACTAACCCCGACAAGTGCTTGCGGCAATGCCGATAGTTACTGGATATTCCCTATCTACAGTCTATGCAGTTACAATAATGACAGAATATAATCTGAATATAACAGCATCGGGAATATGTAAAATATTTCGTGTACTTTGTATTCTGTATACGTTTCATTTCTATTTAGAGCAGACTATGGTGGCTCGCGGGCCGGATCTACCTGGCTCGTGAAACATTTTATAAATGACTTGTATGTATATTGTATCTACAGTAATTGATTTAATTTTGAATTCCAATCTAAATAATGCCATGAAAAATCCACAAAAACACTTTTATGGCATACTTGAAGTTAAGCAAAAATTTTGAAAGGCCCTCCTGATCTATGGTATTAAAAGTTGGTCGTGGACCGTCGGTTGCCGCAAACAAATAAATAATTTTACATTTTTTGTTATGTTGGACATTAATTTTGAATTCTGTTTATAAATCCACAATGAGCGAAGCAATTTATAATAATCATCCGATAATTAATTATAACTCATAGAAACAATTTTCTAACTCATAGAAACAAATGAAATAAATAAATCGGTAATTAAATCAATCAAGGATTGATAATTAATAAATATAATGTAAACGACGAAAGGTAATGCGAAGTATAAGTCCAGACGATTTCACGAGCGGTCACCGAATTCTGCACATAGAGAAAGATAGAACTGCCGCAACGTTCGCACTCCCTTGTACATATGGAGAGGGGAGACAGATAGAGTCATCTGTAGAAGGCCACGCAACGCTCGTACTCCCATGTATAGAGAGAGAAGAGACATAGCGCCGCGAGCCGGTGTTTTCATTTTTTTTTTCAAAAGAGGATTGTTTAAGAATGATTAATAATTTACTTGCACATGTGTGCATTTATGCCATCGGTTCTTCAAGTTTTTGCTTATTCGAACACTGAACGAGAAACAAAAAATTGCATGTGTGCAAACAGAGACCGGTTTTTTGTTTTCATAATGTTCTCTTTTATGGCTTCTTGGCTACGCGCGCATTTTTTTTTCTATGGGTTCAGGATACTCTGCATTCGATGATTTAGCTTTTACGACTTCCAATTTGTATCAAACAATTCTTAATGGGTTTTTTGAACTTGGCGTGTTTTAACCTTGTCTGACTAAAGATTTGATGCTATCTTATTTTCAGTGAATGTTCTTAATGAGATCAATGAAATTTGAGGCCGTTACTTTCGTCTAACCAGATTTTCCTATTTATTGAAAGGAGAGTGCAACGTTTTGAACGCTTCCCATGTTTAACCCTCTGCTGCGAGTTTTCAGTTGTCTGGTCTCTGCATTAGCAGGAGGTTGCATGTCGCTAGTTTACACGTCAAATCTGATAGGAAGGAGAACACCCTATTACCGAATATTACAGTCTTGACGGAGATCTGATGCGATATTGTTCTTTAAAACTCGTTCAAAACAGGCTTCAAGTTGACGCACATTGAGTCTTATGCTAGTCGTTGCTGAGTGAGCTTTTCACACGTTTCTATTAGCATAAGCCACCACTAAGTGACCAAATTGTTCGTGTAGAGTCACAGACATGAATCCTTTTGGCATTTTCAAGTAAACCACCACCATCAACCAATTATTAATTTTGATAAAATTCAACAGTCAGTAACAAAATTTTATGAAAATTAATATTTGACGTTTTACTTGAAAATCCGAAACAGATTCATGTGTGCGAAATGTTCACCCTACACGAACAATTTGGTCACTTAGTGGTGTCTTATGCTAATAGAAACGTGCGAAATGTTCACTCAGCAACGATTAGCTTAAGACTCAAAATGCGTCTACTTGGGTGTGAGCTTTTATTTGAAATTACCGATTTTTGGTATCTTTCTCGGCGGTGGCAGTTTTTGACGTTGTCGGCAACATTTCGGTGGGGCTTTGACGAAATTTCTTCCAAAATCTTTAGGAAGTGAGAATTTTCATTCTTTGATAGGGTGTTCTCCAATCATATTTAACTTGCAAACGTACTAGCGACATGCAACTTCCTGTCAATGCAGAGACCAGCCAATTGAAAGATCGCGGCGGCGGTTTTAACATGGAAAGCGTTTAAAACGTCGCACGCTCCTTTCAAGAAATAGGAAAATCTGGTTAGACGAAGGTAACGCCCTCAAATTTTATTGAACTCATTAAGAACATTCGCTGAAAACAAGATTAATTCGCTGAAACAAGCATCAAATCTCTAGCCAGACGAGGTTAAAGCATGTCACGTTCCATAAACCCATTAAGAGTTCATTGCTAAAAATTCGTAAAAGCGAAATCTTCGAACGCAGAGTTTATTGAACCCGTAGAAAAAAAAATGCCCGGGAAGCTAAGAAGCCATAAAAGAGAACATTTTGAAAACAAAATAAGGTCTCTCTCTCTCTCTCTCTCTGCATACATGCAATTTTGTGTTTCAGATTTCTAATAAGCAAAAACTCAATGTATAAATGCCCAACGTGCAAGGAAATCATTAATCACTCTTAATCCCCTTTTGGCATTAATCTCTCTCCTTTTGAACAAATCAGCAAAAAATCTAAACCAGCGCTATATGTGTTTCTGCATCTGTGTCTCTTCTATCTCTCTATGAGCACGGGAGTACAGGCGTTGCGTGGCCTTCTGTAGTTGACTATCCTATCTCTCCCCCTCTCTCTTCCCACTATGTGCAGGGAAGTCCGAAAGTTGCATGGTTAGCGGCAGTTGTTTCCGTGTCTCTCTCTTGTATTCTCGATCCCGGCATCTTTTATTCATATTCACTTTATATATATTATTCATATTTCATACAAATCACTTTTATTCATGATTGAGTTTGAGCATTGCACACTGAAAATATCTAAAAAATTTTTTATGAATATTTTCACCCAATGTTCCCACGACTCATCATTCATTCCACATATCTTGCATCTTCTTTCATCCAATACCTGATACCTCTCTCCTCACTACCACACTGGAACCTAGCAATCATCCTCTTCTTATCCATACTTTTACATCAGCTCCAGTACTCCGGCATCATCAATCAGCCAAGTTGTGCCCACTGTTGAACATAGGCCTCCCGTAGTCTAGTCCAGCATCCTCGATTCTGTGCTGCACTCATCCAGTTTGGTTCGATTCTTCTGATATCAAGTCGAACCCGGTGATTCTTAGCACCCTCTGTCC
>WYDF02040679.1:0-12460 GCA_009867245.2 Adranes taylori | reverse complement strand
CAAGAATAGCATATAGGAAGGCGTGGATCGGAGAAGAGATATGGTATTGGAACGATAAGGAGGGGAAATTGATAAAGAGGATAGAATATGGTTGTGAATTGCTTTCAGTGAAATGGGATGGTAGATTATACAGTACATATTTACTAGTATGAAAGTAATTAGCTCACCTTTTTCAATTGCATTCAAAACCTTGCTTTTCAAAACTACGAGTCCCATTGCATGATCGCCATCTTCACTATGCGGAATTCCAATGACCACTACTGAATCGACTTTTGGATGTGATAATAATATACCTATATTAAATATTTTTAAAGTTGACTTAGTTATAAGTATGTCGAATGTTACTTTTTTCAAGTGTCATACTTTGTTATGTAGGTTTTTCAAAGAAAGTTGCGCTAGACATTATGGAAGAATTGATAAATACTCTAAACAACGCTACAACTAAAAATAAGCCTCGTTTATTTTAATTTTTTTATTTTGTTTCTTATTTCTTAAGTATCATATTGTCGCGACCGGCAGTAGGATTCAAACTTTTAGTAATAATTCATTGTCATTCTCACGTGAATATAAAAATTCCATTCACATTTACTGTCGAGGATGAAAATTGGAAGATGTTCGCCATATTTTATCTTTTCTTTCAGTTGATAATTTAATGACAACATATTTAGTAAATTAGCTAACTTTAGCGCTCAGCTTGTTTCTGTCACATCCATTCAGTCAACTTATTGTGGTTATTAGTTACTGATCTGTTATTTTTTTGTAGTGATTAACTAAATAGCATTTGATAAAAATTTCTTAGGACCAGCATATATGGTTTTCAATGAAATCGAGAATAAACAGGCAGACAATTTGCAAATAATTCTTAGAGAAATAATTGATGCGAGCGATCCTTTTTCTCTTCTTTATGGAAGATTTATTTAATTACATCGTACAAAATGAATAGGATATTTATGCAAAAAGGAAAGTAAGGAAGATAAGTGTCATTTCATTTTCAAACGTAACGTATTTTTAATAACCTTTTTGTGCAATATACATATTTTCTAATAAATTGGCTAACAATTAGTTATATTAAAAACAATAAAACTTAACCAAATATAGGTGTAGAAATAATAAAAATATTAACATAATAGACAAAACGTAACACGGTGAAAACTCTGTAATATTGCTGAATCTCAAGGCGCTATCGACACCTGGCGTCTCCACCAAATTGTGGTAGCCCTTTTTTATCTTTCATATACCATACGTACGAAGGTATAAAAAAGATATTTAGAGGTTTTTTTTCTATTTCATCTTAGTACGTCTCTTGTATTCAAATCATTGCTATCCTTTCAAACGTAATTCAAAGAGGGGTCTATAAAGAACAATTTTCCGCAAAAAAACTTTTCTTGATTAAAAATTTAAAAGAAAGACGTATTTTTCGGTGTCTGTGTGTACGTGCGGATGTAGGTTCTAGAATTGCTCCTAACCTATTGGACCGATTTGCATGAAATTTGGTCCAATAGGTTCTTTGTCCATCTTTTTATAAATCCATTATGGCGGCAATGCGCCATTTTGTTTTCACAAATATTCAGTTTTTAAACTAGGTAGCTGGAATTTTGTATGCATATACTGCCTTGCACTGTTCATAAATAAAGGAAAAACGATATCTCTGTCAGGTACAGAACGCGACGTTGCCACATTCAAAGTTTGCAAACACATTTCAATATATCTCAGAAACTATAAAAGATAGGACATTTGAATCAACTTTATTTTATAGCCTGTCTAAAACTCCTTCGATTTTATTTGAAACTTTTTTTCTAAAATCACAATTTAACATATATACAGGTTGTTCTAGAAAATTTTGCTGTCGATTTTCTCGAAAACTTTCGCACAACTTTTTGTTAAATTTCTTGTATCAAAATATCCTTTAATTTTTAAGGGATTAACAGAGTTTTAAAAAAATCGCATGTCAGCACTGAAGCAATTTGACCTTGAAAAAAAATTCTACCCTAAATATCTGGGTTCCTATGAAAGTTAGTAAAATGAAATTTGAAGAGCCTATGTAGGTCTAATGGACCTCAATTCTGACAATATAAGCAACGGAATATACTTAACATATTTTGAGTAAAATACTTTTTAGTAACACCCTGTATATTTTTATAGTGTTTCATAGCACTTGCAATTTTATTTAAACACATTAGGGATCTAACTCTTATCGTTTCCAAGACATGACCTTTAATATTTTAAAGTTTCTCAACTTGTCATGGCAACGACATTCAACAATCATATTATTTACATGTAAGGCCTGCATAATAACACATATATGCAAAGTTATAGCACATATATGTAATAACACATATATGCTGTAGAGCCTTTCATGTGTAGCGGGATGATTATGGAAGTACACCAGTCACTTGGCCAAAGTCTTGTGTGCCAAATGGTCTGACAAAGTTTATGTAGTAATCTTACACCAGAGGGCCCGCATTCTTTATTTATTCTGCTGTTATCCTGTCGATACCTGGAGATTTTTGTAGGCCGAGTTTTCGAATAGCTGCTTCTACTTCGGAGAGTAGAATTTCTGGTTCTGCTTCCTCTAATACCGTGTTGTGGTCGGCTGGTACATAGGTCGCATCGGTATACAGCTCCTCGCAGTATTTCCTCCATCTCTCAGTTACCTTCTCCATATCAGTCAAAAGTTGGTTGTCCATATCGTGAATTGTCCATGTTTTGACCGCAAACTTTCACGTTATTTGCTTTATTTTGGTAAACAAATCTTTTGTCTCTAAGGTGTTTGCATGAGTTTGTATTTCTGAACAAATTATGTTATAAAAATTGTTTTTATCTCTTCGGCAGGCTCTTTGGATCGCTCTAGAGAGGAGCTTAAAAGACTCGGCATCGTCTTGATTTTTTTGACCTTTTGCTTTGAGCCTGCGTCTTTCTTCGACAAGTGTAAAGCACTATCTGAGATACAGTGTTGTTTGTTACGTGCTGTCCTTGGTCGGGTTTCAATTATGTTGTTTAGAATTATGTTGTTTAGAATTATGTTCTTCAAATTTTCCCATTTAACTGTAAAGGATATATATTGCCGGTGACCGATGTTTCGTTATTTAGTTCTACTTGTAGCTTTTCCCGGAAAGCCCCGCTATTTGTCAATAGCGGCACAGGACGGGATATATTCGTATTGGGAACCTTCAGTTTCAGTCGAAATGTTGATTATAGAAGTTGCTGATCAGATCCACAATCAGCTCCGAGTAATATTTTAGTTAACAAAATTTTCCTCTTCCATCGGTTTTTAATAAGAATGAAGTCAATTGGTTTCTTTGTATACCATTTGGAGATCTCCATGTATATAGACGACGTTTTGGTTGTTGAAAAAGAAAATTATAGATAGTTAATTTGTTGTTCAGGCAGAACTGTATTAGCCTTTCACCTCTTTCGCTGCGGTTTCCCAACCCGTACTTACCAACCGCGCTGCGTATATGATTGTCGTTTGTTGTTTCACCTTTTTTGCATCAAAGTCTCCCATAATGATTGTAATTTAGATGAAGTTCGAGATAAAACTGTTTCCAGTGAGGTATAAAACCCTTCTATTTCTTCGGCTTCTGCATCTATTGTCGTAGCATATATTTGAATAAGATTTAGATTGCACGATTTGCAGCCCAGGCGTATTGTTATGATTCGTGAGTTGACAGCCTCGTAGCGGACTGCAAATTTGTTTATTTTGTCTAATACGGCAAAAGCCACACCATGCCTGCTCCCTTCTTCTTGACCTTAGTAGTATATTGTGTAGTCATCGCTTTTGTAGTAACCGTTGCCTTTCCAGTGCGTTTCGGATAGACCGCAAATATTACAAGTGCACCTGGAGATTTCGTGTAGGATGATTTTGAGCATGCCTACTTGCATCTACGTGCCCAGTCGCTACTTTCACACTGCTCATCCAGGACTTGAGACAACGCCAGTCGTCACCCGGGTCAACTTATCATGCCTATTTGCCATTTTTTCATTGCTCTCTTGGGAAAATAATCAGGTGGTTTCCCATTGGCTTCCTGAATCCAATGCCGTTGACCACACATCTTAGTTCATCCGCTTTTGGGAACGATTTCTCTTGCCCATGACAATAGTGTCCTAGCCTAATCCGAAGTTCAGGGTATTTTTTTATACCGGCGCATACTAGGTCCCCGCTCACGTTGGCCGTTATTTAGAATAGCGTTCACCTTCCCTCCACGTTGAGGTGTGAGTCGGGAGTATCACATTATTGAGTTTGTGACCAATAGACATTTTTCAAACTCTCCGATCATTTTGGGGAAGGCATTATTTAAACGCATATATAGTCTAACAAACTAAGGATCGAACTCCGGTCATCCGGAAATTTATTCTCGTTGCCTTTCTTAGTTTTACTGGACGATTAAAAGTTTAAATCAAAAATATCTCTCAGTTGTGACTAAGCAAGCCTAGTCGTAGTAGAATGGATCTCATACGTCCTCTGATAAGTACTCGTAGCGGAGCCTACTATTGCCACCTTACGGAAGCCTCCTATGAGGGAAAGCCTCCAGCCGCCAGTAAGTAACCGGAAAGGGTGTTGTTACTCTACCGGATAAGTACATCTTTCATTTCTACTCACCACTCGGTTGTACCACCCACAGTAAATTACTTACATTCATAAATATCTGAGGCCGGGGTAAATGATGGTTCTATTGTAGAAGCCCTTAAATAAGTCTCCACGCTTGCCACGTGATCGATTAGTGTCAACAGTTCTACGATGTGGCTCTCGAAATTGTCTCCTATCGAGCAACTAAGATCTATTCTTCAGGGCCAGGGACTCTTCTTCCCGAAGAAGAGTCATAGTTATTCCCGCCAGAAAAGAGTCATGGTTATTCACGCCCAGCTTTGCAATTATACTAATTTCCAATTTTGTGTCTTTGGTCAGACTTGTATCGGCAGATTAATGATAATTTGTGAAACTGGGGCGTTTTTCAACTCCAGTCCAATAGGGTTTGTCGAGTTTCGAGTTTTTTTCACCTACCGCTTCCATGAGTAATTATCATTTATTATATTGCGAGGGTTGCAAAAGCATGATGTTTGCCATCCAAAACAGAGAATCGCGCTTTGGTCTTAGGCAATACAGACTCTGGAAGCCGAGGCGGTACTTATTTATAAGCAGGTCTCATTCACATCGTATTTGAAGTTGTTCTCCCAACTAATCTCCCATCGATACAGTTCACATCGTTATGAAACAGAATTCCCTCTCACCCTTTCGATAAACAGGTTTGCACCTGTCTATCTGGATCGGGATCTAAGTTTTAGTTACATTTCGAATCATTCTACGGTTAAATCTAAAGTTTCACGTATGTTCCAACGCTACGCTTTAGACGCTCGGTTAACGTACTAAATTTAGCACCGGTCTTATCACATTTTTACAATATCATCAGCGAACCAGGTATTTCTTTTCTTAGTAGTAAACATCTATTATTTAACAAGATGCCACACTCTCGTTTTGTTACATTGATCCTCCAATCCAGTATAATACCATTAATATTTGTTCTAAAGCGATATTACAGTTTTAAAAACATATTTTTGAAATTTTAAATGTAGTTTGTTAAACTTTACATTTAGAAGGCAATAAATTGTTATACCTTCAATTTTTGCAGGTTGCACATGAAAACTTTGATATTTAAGCATATCTTTAATTCGGTCCACAGCATAGAAACACATTTCCTCATCGAAATAACCTACATCGCCCGATTTGATCCAACCATTTTCATCAAAAATTTCACTTGCATCACAATTATAAAATCCTATGGTTTGCGCCATAGGATGGTTATATACAATCTCTCCTATCTTATTCACACCTACGGGTTTTTCGGTCTCGATATCGATTATCTGAAATTCAAATGAAAATTTATAACTCATTAACAGTAACAGGTTTCTTTAATTATGTTCTTCAATTAACTGCTATTTGTCAATGCTTATCAAGAGACAATCTTCTTTGATATGATCCTAATTTTGTTGGAATAATAATAAATGCTTGTGCTCTACATAACCTAGTAGTATATGAAGGCGTAAAAATTGACATTGACCCCCATGAAATAAATGATTTTGCTAATCAAAGAAATGGAAATGAAGTGGATTTATTAAATGAATGGAGACAAACTCGAATTCGAATCATACTAAATTGCTTCCAATAGATGTATACATTGAAGTATCATGAATTTGCAGTTCATTGCATTTTATTGTTGTTAAATAATATCAACAATAATGGTACTACTTGCATATAAACATACGTAATTAAGTTGCTTTGATTTAGCTAATTTTCATAAGAAATAATATTTTATCTAAGTGGAATTAAAGAAAATTAATGAAACATTAATAAAATAAATACTTGTATAATATTTCCATGTCCTAACTTGGACATACTGCCACGTCAGATTGAAGTGGTTGAAGTTCGAACTACTGGGCCGTAGGAGGGACTTCTTGTCGCTTGATGACAGTGACGCTAGGACGAAGTCGCTTCTTTTTTATCATTGTCCAACCCTTTATGATAATCAATCCTCCAGCCAACGAGCCAAGGAAGATCCGAACGACGATTAACGATAACCCATGTGACTTCCAAATTAATTGTTGAAACTTTTTATTTAGTTCCTTTTCTTTGCTTCTTACGTGGATGAGATCGTCTTCAATAATATCGGTCGCCTCTTCTTGACTGACATCCGACTGACTGCTAGTATTGTTGCTTAACTGTAGCTCGTCTAGAGCAATATTTAATTTCTGCTGAGGACGGATTATTGTTGTCGAAGTATGAATCTGACATCCATCCTCGATTGTTATGATTCCCGTGTCATGAATCATTATCTGTTTTCATTCTCCGCCACATATGACGGAAATGACTCGTTCGTAGTGAACATCCATGAGTTTGCAGTTACCATTTTACTCCAAGTTGTCTTTGTTAACTGTTATTGTTGTCGATGACATCTTGCTTGCAAAGTGCATCTCTGTGCATCTGAGTGTTATAAAGTGGATCTATGATACACTGATTAATTATTGACTCCCATTTTGGTAATTGATTCTGGACTACACAAATAACTGGTGCTAGTGATAACCCAACAATCGTGCTGATGGGCGTATGTTAATTGAAAGTATTGCTGAGCATTATAATTTACCTCGACTACTGGTTTGGTAATGTCCACATTGGTGTAAGAATTGTTTTCGACTTTCTGTGGAATTAGTGCAACACTTGTCTGATTAAATGCTGACGTATCAATGAATGGATAGTATCCATACAGAGTGGTCGTGTCTCCGTACCTATACAGGTTGCTTATTGCTATTAGTTTTGTCCATTATTCTTACTTGCGTCGGTGATGCAGCGTTGACTTCTATTATTTTCTTGAAGATAATAGCTAGTGATATACAGTCATAAATGTTCTCGTTTTGTTGCACGTGATCGCTGCTAATCTTTTGTAATGATTCTGTAATTTATTCGCCATACTTCGCCATATGATCGCCATACTTCAGACATCATATACGGATTTAGCATATGAATATTTACTTCATTTATTTCTTCTTGAAAATTGTACCCTTGTACTTATTTTGGAGCTACTAATCCTTGGTCGAATTTTACTCTGAACCTTTCTAGTTTGGAAGCGATTTTCTGTTCCGTATGATTTACTGCGGCGATGGTTGATAACAAGATTTTAGATTACTCACTTGTTATGTCCATTACCCGTTATTGATTTTAATCCAAGTTTCTTATATCCTGATTTGCCTCGTCATTTACTCCGAAGATGGAGGTAAGTATATTTCCTAAGATGTCTCTTCTTCTTCTACTAGAGTGTGGTAAATGATTTAGGTTCTCAAACTTCTGTAATTGTTCTTCTAGCTGAAGGTTTAATTCAAAGCAGTGTGCTTCAGATAATACCTCTTGAACATTGTCACAGCTTTCCTTGAATTCTTGAACAACCCGATTAATCGTATCTTTGTCTGTGAGGAATCTGGTTACTGAATATTCCACTCCAATCCTAAGGAAACCTCTGGTAGCATGCGCCACTCCTATGGCTTCTCTGGATATTTCTTTTTTCGTATATTGAACCCTGAAATTCCCCTTAGCTGTTATTATCCAATTCAACATGGTAATAATTAATATGATCCATTGGTACCGTGCCGTTGAAGTTCTCTATATCCTTTTGTTCTTATAATTTGTAATCTTCATGTTCCTAGCTACTTCTGATGTAGTTGACATTACTTCTGGTTCATCCCCTACTGGAAGCGAAATTAATTTCGATATTGGTCGCTTTATTCTTCCTCCTCCGGCCTTTTGGATTGTCACGACCCGTAAGTGCCATGTAGTGTCGACAGTCGCTGCCGCCGACGTCACGTGGTACCTTTGTGTACTGCTAGAATTTGCTTATTTAATTCGTTTGCTGCTCCTATGCTGCTCCTATGCAACGATCCGCAAGATTTTCTTGTGTTCTCACATGCCTCGATTTCTCTGGATGCTTACGGCTTTGAATTTGGATTACTCTTTTTCTACATAAATCTTCTATTTGCTTGGGTCATCTTTGATCCAACCTAGTGTAATCCTTAAGTTCGACCATGCATAATTAATCTCATTGGATTTATCTAATGCCTGTTCCATTATTTCAATCAGTTTCACTAATAATACGGCTGCTGATAACTCTCGTTTCGGGATTGTGGGTTTTTGTTTTATCGGCGCTACCCCGGACTTCGCTTATAGAAGTGATATGTGGATTCTTCCCTCTATCATTATTCTACTATACCCGACTGCTCCATAACCTGCTTCACTGGCGCCACAGTATTTCTATTTTGGATTTCTGTTCCATGATTTTTGCATTGTTCCGCTATGCTGACGTCAACCTACTCATCCCATGGTTTCTCCAGCCTACATAATTTTTGAATCATTAGCTTCGCTGTAATAATTACTTGCGACAACGATCCCTATGGATCGAAGATCTTCGCAATATCGGATCATATTTTCCATTTCATTATTTGATTCATTCTTCTATCTGTACCAAAAATTTAAATATATTTCTTTTGCCTTCCCCAGAACACCTAACGACTTCTTACATTCGTTATCCGTTATTAGTTTTCTCGTTGAGTCTCTTAGTTCTTCTGGAAGCCTCTGAATCATTTCTTCTTTGTTACAACTCCATTTTCTAAGATTGAATCCTCCTTTTTCCATCATTTTCCTTAATCCATCCTGCAATGCTATTGTCTTTTCTATGCTGTCAACTCCGGATACAACGTCGTCTACGTAGAAGTCTTTCTTGACAATTTTTGTCTCTTTTGGATCACTAAATCCTCCGTCTTCTGCTAGCTGATGAGCTGTGCGAACTGCTAGATACGGCCCTACTTCTGTCCCGTACGTTATTGTTTACAGTTTGTAGCCTTCCAAAGCTCTCTTCGAGTTAGCTCTCCAAAGGATCCTCTGGATAATCTTGGTCACCTGGATGAATCTTTATCTGCTTGTCCATCTTAGTTGTATTGTCGCGAGATCTTTCTGTAATCTTGGCTCTGTTGACATTTGGTTGTTTAGGCTGATTTTCAAATCTCTGTTACAAGATGCATCAAAAACTACTCTCATCTTGAATGTTATACTTCTTGGCCTTATTACTGCCTGATGTGGCAAATAATATTTTCCTTCAATTCCTGATTGCTTCACCTTCTCCATGTGATCAAATTTCTCATATTCTTCCATAAATTCTTTATATACCGCTTTTAAGGACTCGTCTTTTTCGAATTTCTTCTCTTGTTGTATTACTCTAGCTGCTACTCTTTTCGTTGAATTCCCTAAATCTGCTGATCTTCACATATGTTGTCTTATCTTTTTAATTTTTTTTTCTCGATTTCTTCTGAATTCTGTCAACTGTTATCCTCTTCAATTGTCGATGTCATGGAAATTATTTGTTTTCTTTCTGGTATCCTCTTGTATATATTTTCGGATAACATTTAACCGAACTCCGTTTCTTGACCTATTATCCCATTTGATTTTCTTACTCCTGATAACAAAGACTTTGCTTGTTCATTTGCTCCAAGTAGTATATCTGTTGGTCCTGGTCTATGGAATAATTGGTCGGCTATATAAATGTTGTTCCATTGTTCCATCTTTACGTCTTCGACTGGTGTTTGAGGCAAATTTTCTGTTATTTCGCTCAAAATCACTAGATCTACTGGAAATTTGAAATTATTTTGAAATCTTGTCTGGAAGTTAATTCTTATTTTACCTTTGGCTG
Organism: Adranes taylori; assembly: GCA_009867245.2. NCBI lineage: Eukaryota > Metazoa > Arthropoda > Insecta > Coleoptera > Staphylinidae > Adranes > Adranes taylori. The sequence continues at coordinate 2,237 of WYDF02040679.1, read as the reverse complement.
AAGTTGTTCCTTCTGCAACTACCTTAATGAATATATTTGATTTGTGCTGAGGGATCCCTAACACTCTAAGTTAATGATCTCAATTAATGATCTCAATTAAGTTTATATTGAGTTCAATTTTGACCTGTGACTTTCACTAGCGCTGTCGCTATAAGGTAGCTATTATTTCACTCTCTGGTTCTTTGCACGCTGCACTGCAAATTATTTTGCATTCAAATGTCATCTTAGGTCTTGCTATCCCTGCTAATTTTGGCGGCTTGTTGACCGGTGTGTGAAGTAGCGTACTATATATGCCTTCTTCCACAAACATCGCAACGTTGTTGGCATCAAGATTTGCCTTTCCCTGAATATTTGAGACAACTCTAGCATAAATTCTTTTCTTTCATTTCTGAGATTGATGGCAGATCGCACATTTCCACTTTCTTAAGTTCCATTTGTTGTAATTATTGGACTTTGATCCTCCTAATGACTGGAAATTTTTGTCCCAGGAAGCTCATTATCTTGCTTGAATTTTTTGTTGCTCTTCTAGGCTTTACTCATACAACTAATTCATTTCTGAATCCCATTTTCTGCATACGATTCGTCCTTTAAACACTCCCCTCCCCCACAATTCTACTTGTAACCCCAAATTACTTAGGGCTCCTAACGCTTCTATGATGACGTCAAACAGGTTTATTAGTTGTTCTGCATTCTCTTGCACTATGGTTGGATAATCTATTATTTTATCAATATAAGTTGTTAATAGCAATAGTTCATTCTCGAATCTGTTCTTCAAAATCGCCCAACATTTCTCGTAACTCCCATCATTTAAATGTAGGTGTTGAATCATTCTTCTTGGTTCTGCTACTAAGTATGTCATTTTCTCTGCATTCTTGGGACTACTTTCCTCTATCTTAGATTTGAACATTTCGCATGAAGGTTAAATGATAATTTAAAGTATTTTATATCCAAAATTTTAGTACTCCTATTACATCTACGAGTATTAAATTCTTTTCTTGAATTGTGAAGGTATTAAGTTTGAATGACACACATAATGTGTGCATTAAATTCTAATATGGTTTGTCTAACTGACACCTTCAATCTGTTAATCAATTTTTAGTTATAATTTATAGCAAATATTACCTTAGCCTAAGCCTAAAGGGCACGTTGTACCTGAAATGTGCTAATGAAATTTTTAATTATAAGTTATAGGAAATATTACCTTAACTTGAACGCCTTTTGCTAATTTTCCAGAGGATAAAGGCTTATTTTTTATGTGGTTTATATCATTTGTAGGTGGATTTATTCTAAAATTTGTTAGCGTGCCAGCGCATTCAGTTTGTCCATATATCTGAATTATATGAGTATTAGGTAGAAGTTTTTGCAGTTGCCGTAGATTTTCTTCTGGGTATAGTCCACCTCCAATTACAACACTTTTTAGACTAGAAGTATCTATCCAAGAAGGTCTCTTTGCTTTTTCGAGAGCAATAGCTCTACTTGGAGCTATTACTATTAAGGTAATCTAAAATTGAAGCTACTGTGAATGTATGCATATTTTCGGGCTACTAATTTACTTTATATTTGTTTATGTAAGACCATATATTATTAGCATCAAATTCTTTAGTAAAACATCTACATTCTCCATGTAACATTTGTGCAGATAGATTAATAACTGTTGAGATCCAATAGGTTGTTGCCACTCCAAGGAATCTATTCCAGTTTCCAAGTTCTGTCCTAAAATATAGATTTGAAATTTAGATAGGTTGTTACAAAGTATTCCTTTCCACGATGCCCTCTCTACTGCATGTAAACGCTAATTAGATGATGTGTAAATAATCCAATTTTTATTCTAAAATATATCATTTTTTTAAGTAATAGGTATGCAATAGGAATCAGAAAACTAAAGTTTCAGTTTAATTGCAACAAATACCTTAAAAAAGCGGCTAGAATGGGAAAAATGGATGAGTCAATTAAGCAATAGGTTCATCCATTAGGGAGAAGCGAGATACCTTCAAACTTTTACCGATTTAGGCACGATCCATTGTATGGAAACCCGACGATTAAATATAAAAACCGATGACCCGAGCGGAGGTTGACTAGCTTTTCCATCATTTTTGAAATCATTTTATACACCTTATGTTTCGCCGACGATCAAATTGTAGTGGCCCAGGAATATGACGGCTTGGAATATATGACTCGAAAACTGATAGAAGAATACAAAAAGTGGGGTTTGGAGGTCAATATCAAAAAGACAGAGT
>WYDF02040668.1:0-12460 GCA_009867245.2 Adranes taylori | reverse complement strand
TTATGCCCAATAGAATATTCCACATTATTTTCAGCACATATTTTTCTAAGTCCGACCTTGAATTTTAAAACGAAATAGAATATTAAAACGAGTCAGCAATAAATTATAAATTTACATTGAGCATTATAAAATGTTAGATTTTCTATTTCAAACTTTAAATTCTGTTTATTTTACAAATGAGTTTTTAAATAATCCAACGTACCGTATGAAACTTTACATTCTATGCACTTGTTATTATAAGTGTCTTATGGACACTGTGTAATTTGTTTCTTTTTAATATTGTGCACATTTTCATAATGCAGAGTTAAATTTTTTTGTACTGAAAATACTTTATTACAAAATTTACATATGGCACACATAATTATTTAATAATAAATGAAAAATAGCATAAAAAACTGGCTGAAAATATGTTTCAAATACCAAATGATATCAGCAGAACATGAAGGGAATACAAATACGTATACACTACGTGCATATCGTATAAAACATCTACAACTGTACAACATGCAAATAGATACAAATGTCAACATTATTTTAACAATGCACGTGTTAGCGCTTGCGCATTTAGAAGAACCTGGTACGTTCTTTAGTCTCTTGTGAATTTGACAGCTGTTATTTTGAAAAGGCAATATGGCGAACGACAAGCCGTTTCCGGTTGTCAAAAAAATTGCTTGATTTTTTAGCGCAAAATTGACAGATCTTTGAATTTGACAACTGTCATTTGAAAATCCATCCAATATGGTAGACGACTGGATCTTTCCGGAATTTTGACAACCTTGTCAAAAGTTTGGGGGAAAAAATTACTAGTTTTTCTCTAGATTTTTTTAGTTAGTGCGAAATTTGAAATTGTCGCGAGATGTGATTTATTTGAGGTGATGTAAATTTCTAACTACATATCATTTGAAAAACAATATGACTGACAGCAGCAGAATTTAGCGAGATGTTTAAAATTTTAATGAGACGCAATGCGGCGGAGTACCTCAAATGGTATTTCTAACTAGATTTTAAAATGGTACTATTGAAAATGATTGAGAAAAGCACTGACATTTTGTGAGGTCTAATATAAATAGTCAGACGCATTTGCATTTAATAACCAAGATGACGGATCATTAAATTTCGAGGTTACACGATCAAAAAATGCACTAGATAAATACACTAGATACACTAGACACTAGATACTAGGTTTATATTAAAAAGTCACTAAATTTAAAATTAATGTACAGAGATGTACTAAAATTTTTCGAAAAAATAAAATTTAAGTAACTAGATTACTAAAAAGTAACTAGATTTGTAAGTAGATATCTAAATAAAAATTAATGGTGTACTACAATTTTTTCGAAAAATTCATGACTTAAATATATTGTTTTCAGATATCTTATAAACCGATTTTAGTCAAATAAAGATCAAAGGATAGGCAAATAAATTAAACAATAAAATATAATAACAGCAATTAAATTTCGTTCAAAATATTATTTTGAACTACATTCTTTTGAATGCCTTTAACTATTGTTGTTACCGAAGTCTCAGCTATTTGGCAATACTTAATCCCAGAAATTCATACATTAAAGTCCCTGCATATTCATGAGACCAGGAGCTGCCTTATTTTGGAGTGGAATTTGGTAACGGAGAAAAATTAGAAGTATCAAAACGATCAATCTTCAACTTCATATCGTTATACAGATTATCAGTCTGAATATGAAGTGTGAACGAATCTGTGTCCATATAAAGAGTCGAGATTTAGAACCATAAGTTGGCTTAATGAATTTATAAAGTTATATATTAGCCATTTTGATACTTCGAGGACCCCAAAACCGATGCAAATGGGTTTGTCGTATAAATACTTGAAAATTGCCATATCGCGAAAATTCAATTTAGCGATTAGACTGTGTGCTCCTCTACGATTACCATCCTCTTCCCAGCTGGTTACAAGTTTAATTTCCTTTATTTTCTCTACTTTCTCAATAAATTTGGCAAAAATCGCATTGTTCGTAAGCTTGTAAAAACTTTTTTCAAAACTATTTGTAGCAGTCTGACGCATCGTGGTATTTAATGAAATATATTGTTAGAGTCATCTAGATTGTTTGAACCTTAAGATTCTATGAATTATAATCATTTTCAAGCCATGCTCAATTGCTTGCTGTACTACACGATAATGAGCAATATATTTCTCTTTGTTTCTGAAGATTTGGTACAAGTTTTTTCTCATTGAATTTAGATGTAGGAGGGACCATTGACTCGGTCAAGAACGGTAAATCGTTATGATCATCGTGGATCTCTTTTGGATATTCAACATCAATTTCCAAGATGTATCCAACTGGAGAGTCCGGAGAAACATCCAATATAGTTTTAAAATCTAGTTTAATAAATCTATGAGCATTAAAAAAAAAAGAAGCGCGCAATTTCAAATATTAATTCTATTTAAAATCTAGTTTAATAAAATCATTTTAAAATCTAGAAATGCACATTTGAGTAATTCCCCCACCCCCAATTGTTTTAACAACCGGAAATGTCTTGTCGTCCGCCATATTGCTTTTTCAAATTTTGGTGACCGGAAATGATCTGTCAGCGCCATCTTGATTTTTAGTTTAGAACGAGTTAGGATAGGCTCTTGGAGGCTGTTTAGAATACGTGGTCTCCAACTACTCGTATGTAAATACACAGTGAAAATATAAGATACAATGTAAATCAAAATACTATATGCACATAAAATGTGATGAAAGTTGTCTGTGTCGAACGCAATGTTACATTCTCTCAAGAAATTACCCTGAATTTGTCACTAAAACACAAAATATGTAATAATCATCCAAGTATATTTTTTCGTTGTCAAAATGCACAATTTCACGGTAGTCGAAAAAAAAACAGTTACATCTTTATACCTTTATTTTTGAGGTATTCTTACGTGATTTGTTTCTTGGTATTCGTAAGAATACCATTCTTACGGATTTGGCTCATTATTCTTTTTTCATTCAGCAATTGATTTGTTTGCATGTCAAACTCCTTAACCGTAATTACGCGTTCATGAATGTAGGATCGGATCTGAACTGACTGAGCATGTCTTTAGCAACTTCTATCGATGAACTTTAGGAGAAAATACAGCTGTTTCGAAATATACCTAGCGGAAATTACTTATATTATTCTGTTTCTTATTAGTAATTTCTTTCCATCTACTTTCATATTCCAATATCTTTTTATCTTTTATTGCCTTTTAACTATTTTTCTATGTCTAACTTAATGCAACTGTTTATCCAATATTCTACAGTGTCGACTGACATACTACATAAACTACAATGTTTTTTCTTCATCCAGTACCAGTTTCTTTTTTCTCTGCATCTACATCTTGCAATCAGAACTTGTAAACCATCATTCCAATTTTTACTTTAATAGGTGGGTACTCCATTCTGCACCTACATGTGCTTATATTTTTTATTTTGTCTTTCCTGCATTCCACATCTGCCATTCTTTGCAAATTCTTCAAAGCACACTTTTCCTTCTTTTATGCGGTCCTCTATGTCTATAGGTACGGTTGACCATCCAATCCGATTGTACATATTTTCTCTATCACACAGTCTAAATAAAGATCTATACGAAATATTACTCGACATAGTACATAAAAACTACACGTATTCAAGACACCATCTTGAACACGGTGAATCCAATCTATGTATTAATTTATTCAACATTACACCCCCGCAATAAAGGGGATTACAAATCTAAAGGTTTTAAATATAGTCTTAATGATTTATTACACAAAATTGATGATCCTTATTGGAAACAAGAATTCTATCAGTATTTCATGCATTCAGATTGCTTTTTTAGTGGCTCTACTGAATTACGTTAAAAGTCTTTATTCTTAAATGTATTAATATTTAATTTGAAATGCATAATTTCAAAGTATCACATTTTTCGCCCTATTTATTTTGCTTTATTGGCAGTATTTCTAAGGCTCAGATTTACTTCAAAGTTTAAAAATTATCCTTTTATCCTGGGACATATTTTCCCACTAGTATTTACAAATGGGATTATATATCCCAATAGACTTACAGTTCTAGTGCAAGGAAATAAATAAAATGAATAGAAAAAATAAAATTATATTTATTCATTACCTTGAGATTACAAGCAGACAAATAATATTAAATTCAAAAAATCAAAAACCTTATTATCGATGATATGGAGTAAAACAGTTGTTGCAAAGTGCAACGCCGCACGCGGAACAAACAGTTGTAGTTCTTTTCTCTATTTTGTTACTGGAACATCTAGTACAACGTTTTCTTTGAGTTTGCACACTAGGCATATGATCTCCAATATTTATAAACGCTTCTTTGAATGCCTTCCAGAATTAGACCGTCTTTGTACACCTGCATTTTGTTTGCTCGTTTCAACACGCTGTTCCGCTAATGTAATCAGAAATTCTATAAAAGATTTTTTGTTTCGTTTTAGTTCCTGAAATATTATATAACTCTTTACTACCGCCATCATCAATAATTTACAAAAGACTTTCTTCCACCATTTTCCTAATTTTCGATCGTATTCGTACAATCCAATCAAATGATCTGTTAGGTCCACACCACCCATGCACTTATTATATGTGGAAATGATATCTGGACAATTGACAACATATTTCGTGCCATATTTTTGCCTCCTAGTAACTTCAGTTGTTTTGCATGACAGTTATTCATTGCCAATACTTGCTTTGTGTCTTGCCATCTTATGAACGTTACATCGTCACCTGTGCAAAGAAATTCAGCTTCATTTCGTATTAATTTCGTATTCGATATAGGAACATTTTTTCTGGTTGAAATATATGTTCCTACGACTGCAAACGGTAACGTTTGTAGTAATGTCACAGGCGTAAAAAAACCTATAAAAAAATAATACAACGGCATTGTGTTTGATTGAAGATGACATTTTTGTATTACTCTTTCGCCTAGTGTCTTCATTTTGCCCATCACTTTTACCAGTGTATACATTCAGATCGTATACGTATCCTGTAAGTGAATCGCTTCTAACCCACAGTTTTATGCCTCGTTTTATGGGTTTCAAAGTCAAATATTGCTTCAAACTTGAACATCCCTTGAATTTCGCCATAGTTTCATCAGTTTATTGAAATCGGAGTCTGTTCTAGCTGTTTGAAATGTATGTTTCAAACGTTCTAGAAGTTCCTCAACATAATAAATTTTGGTGCAACATTATACGATATAACCGAACATTATACGACATAACCAAAAAGGTACCAGTGAGAAGCATAATTTTAGAATAATCTGTTAATTTGACTTCTTTTGAATATCTTCATGCATTTTTAATCTTTCGTTTGTACAATGATCAATAAACATATACAAACTTTTAGGAAAATTGTTTAGAAATATTTCTATTTCCATTGACTGATTAGAAATATCATTTAGAAGTACCTCGTTATTTCTATGAACAGGGAGTTTCATTCGTGGTATATAATTTGGTAAACTTGGAGACCACGCAATTACTTTTGCTGCGTTGATATTTATTCTGAACTAATACTAGGCTGCTCACTATCATCTTCTTTTTCATTTTCCTGTTCCTCATGGTTATTTTTGTGATTACTGTCCCCATATATATTATTCTCAAATTCTATATTTGCATCAGCGGCTTGTTTTCAGAATTTTCGGAATCGCTATCACTAGACTCATTCTAGTAAGGATCTTCGTCGCTCGAACAGTGAAATGGATTTGAGTCATCCGATACATCCTAATTCATAGCAATATCTTCTAATTCTTTAGATGTTAGAGCTCTTTTTCTGTCCATCCTAAAAGGCAATAAACGATACATAAGGCTAATGGGACACATAATGCCATTTCAAAAAGCGGTCGGTAAATATTGTCCCACACAAAATCAAAACTGTATAATATACATAATAACTATAACTTTATTTAGAATATTACAATAAACAGCATTTTATAACACATACCTTCCAAATTAACCACATAACAATAAAATATTTCGTTATTACATAAAATTTCTGTTAAAAATATGAGCACTTGTCACGCCAACCACTATAAAATTTGAGGTTATGTCTAAACATGTGAGTATTTTTGATGCAAATATACATAGACACAATGAAAAGACTGTTGCGCGTGAAATACTGCTAGAATTGGGAATATATAACCCAACAGTCCATATAAAAAATGTATTGGGTTATATTGTCCCACTAGTCTCGAAAGGGCTAAAGAGTAACCTTGCTATTTGACAACATTAATATAGAAAACATTTGGTATATCCAAACATTTATTTAGATGCCAAATTTAAAACACAACTTACTGGCGGGTTTCTCAGAGAAGGACGTTAATCTAGCTCAAGCCTCCATTCCAGTCAAAAGTTATATCGTAGTTCCATAGTAAATTGAAATATTTGGATCCATAATATATTTGGTCATGTTGAGCTACATCCAAAATTAAATCTGGACTTGCCACTGGCATTAACAAGTATTAATTTGTAACAGTATTAGTTTATAGATCTCATAAAATATTTGTTCCTATAACTTTTATGTGGTACTGTTCAATCCGCAGATATCGCAAAGAGCTTTCTAACTTTACATGTGGCAACGTCATAGCATTTTACTAATATGTAAATTGGCTAAATTCTGTTGTATAATGCTATAAGAAACTATCTGCTTCAAAATTTTCAGTCCCTTGTCTTGTGTTTTAATTTCTGGAATAACTCAAAATGGCAGATTTCCCTCATTTATCTCAATCACGCTCGAATTGTTTAGAGGTCTATTGTTTAGGAGATCTAGCAAAAATCATATACCTGTATCAAACTTTATTGAAATCGGTTCATTGTGGCCTTAATTAATCTCAAGATTTCTTTTGAAAATTTTCTATTTATGGAAAATTATTCCTTATTCATATCTCTTTCATTTACGTAATATCGCATTGTAGTAATGTAAATATAAGAGAGGTACTAAGATGAAATTCAAAAGACGAATTCCATATCTTTATATACCTAAAATATTCCGATATACCTAAAAACTTGACTTCTAAGAATAGATGGACTGAAATTAGAAAATGTTAGCAAGGAAATCTTGAAAACGATTATGACAAACGCTGCAAAAAGTGTTCAAGAAATTACCTTGGGATAAGAGCAACTAAAATATTTGATATGACCAATTCGATATTCAAACTGACACTACTTTTCACTTTATTATAATAAAATCAAGTGTTGTTTAATTTTTAATATGAAAATCACGTTTAAATTTTCTTTCTTTATTAACAACACACATCTTTATTTTCAGATATAAATGGTGAACTAACTTAAGTGGGTTATCAATCTCTTCAACCCTTTGTGGTTTGACGTCTAGATTATTTACCTGAATCAATTAACAAAAGCTAGTACATAATTAAAAATAATGCTGCTCAAACTTACAGCTTATACTGGATAATAATTTAACTAATTTATTATATTACAATTTAATTTATCGTTTAGGTAAATAGAAAGAGGGAGAAGCAGCAACAAATACAACTTCAACAGCAGATACAGCGCGAACAAGAAAAAGAGCGTGAAGCGGCTGCAGCTACCGAGCATCTGCAGCGTGTTGAATCAGAAGCAAAGCGCCTGAAAAACGAACTACATAATAGTAAATCGAACGAGCAAGATTTACGTTCACAGGTAAGTTTCTTTGGTCATGAATGCTTTTATCTTTCATATATCAATATAGTACACATTAGTATAATACATATTGGTATATGAAAGATATAGAATTTATGCTTTGATTTTGATTTGTAGATTGTTCTTTTGAAGTGCTTTCGATTCCCATTTTAGGACATTTCCATCCATCTCTATCTCGATTTTATAACCTTGAGAGGACGTGGTGGCGCTTCATATGCTCACTTCAGTGATCTGTTGTCTCCAAATCTCCCGGTCTACAACCATATGAGTTGCTTTGGATAGCCATTTTACTATTAGGAGCTGTAGTTGTTTCAATCGTCATGATGACAGTCTGCCTTTTCCGCGTTTGCTGTTTACCTTGTCTTCCACAATAAAATTCTTCATCATGCCAGTTCTTCTAGCTATGTGGTCGAATTCTAGCTATGATAGTAGAAGTTTTGTCGAATTAGACAAAACTTCTACTATCAATCTTTTTCCATTTACTCAATCAACTTTTTCTCTTGCGTTCTTTTTCACATTACATCTTTAGCTTTTCTTTCCACGTTTTCTCCGTCTACTGCTACACTTGTGATTCTTCTCACCCCTATTTATGTATTTCAATCCTCCATTATTGTTATCATGGCCTTTTTTCTATTATGGCAGTCTTTTTTTGTTTCCTTTCTCTTTTTTTCTCGTCACATCATAGTGTTTTTCCCTCTATGATCAGTTTCCTCAGACTCACTCGTCTTTTGTATATTCCATTCTTCTTTTTACACTGACCTCTGTTATTTCCCCTTCATTTGTCCTACCTGTTTTATGTTCTTTTTTTTTCATAAGTTTCCATAAGTACCCTTTTGGTAATGCATTCTCCCGTTTATCCTTCTGTCCTTTGAAATCTTCTTAAATAACTCTTTTATCCCTCAATCCTACTTTTAAAATTGTTACTTGTTTTCTTAGCTCTTATGTCTCTACATATTTTTATTTCCTTTGTCCTTAACACCCTATAATTTGTCCCTAGTTTGTTAAATTTTGAAGCACCATTTCTGTCTTTCTGTCCAAGTATTTCACCTTTTCTATCACATCTTTCACATAATTTTCCTAAACTTACCTGGTACTTCTCTTCACCTCCTCTTTTGCGTTAAAGCCACTCCAACTTTTTCACATCTTTTCTTCTGTGTCTCTCATAACGACCTTCGCTGTCCACTATATGTCTGCTTGTTCTGTTACCATCCTTTTTCCTTATTCTGTAAATATTGACCACTTTTGCGCATTAGAATGAATGTTTTGGAATTCTTCAATAGTTACACTTCGTCTATCTAATCACTCCAACTATTTATTATTATATTAATTCGCGATTTTTCATGTCTTTTATTTTCTACTGTTTTAACTCATTTATTCTCCTAGCAGCTCTCTCCTTCTTCGACTTTTTTCCCTAAGTTTATTTTTCCATCTCTAATGCTCATCCTTAATATTTTTTTATATCATCTTTAATTTTCCTTAACTCAGATATCACGTGTATCTAGAAATGTGCCATCCCTTCCTTCTGTTGTCTTTCCTAATGGGATTCCGCTGAATCCGCTCTTTCTCATTTTGGATTTCATTCCACTGAATTGATGCTTTCAGTATTTCCCCTGACCGCACCTAAGTGTTTGGGCTTTTTGATATACCTATGTTACCGTTGAAAATATACATGTAGTCAATGTATAAAGTAACTAATCAGTGTACACATTGACTATTTTAGCTAGTTTAAGTCTACAGATGAAAACAAATGTTGTCTTTAACTAGTCAATGCATGCATCAACCTAGTTAAAGTGTTTACAAACGAATTCTGGCATTTCTCGGCTGCTCGCTATTCAACATACATATTTAACAACCATTAAATGTGTACTGTGTACTTATTATATAGACTTTATTATTAAGTTATAATAATTTTACCCTTAATTATTTTACCCTATATTTTTGAGATAACCCACAAAAGTTCGCGAGAAAATGAAAGCACAGTTGTATGAAATATTGAAGAGGAAACCTGTAAAGAACAATAGTTTTCAAATGTGTATTGAATAATACAATAGATTAATGGATGAAGTAAAACTGGCAAAGCGCTAGTAGTAAAAAACTTAATAGAGATTATTGGCTTTTACGCCAATATGATGTATCTATTACCTGTGGGTAGAAATAACAACTTATTGCTCCAGTATTGGATCAACAAATTTTATACTATATTCTAGTTGAAAAATTCTTCGATGTTTTACATAATACCCATTCATCAATTGGTCATGAAGGACGAAACAGAATGAGGAAGGAATTGGTTCAAAGTTCCAAAAACATAATTCAGGCAATACAAACAATCATTCTTAAATTTGTGTCACATCTAACGCCGTGCCGTGCAGGTCGTATGTGTTCTTTGCACCAATAATATGAACGTTAACTAAATCAGACAAGAAACTAACGAAAATCTCGAAAACCAAGCTAAACGAATGATGCCAGTCATCCTGCAGTTCAGATAAGAATGACTGTAAAGATAAAGATTCCCAAGGTAGAACGAGAAAAAGGAGCTGCCCGGACTATTATAGCAGTCGTATTAAAAAAAAGAGCTGATGAATTGTATCAACTTGGAACAAAAAGTGGGATTATAAAATGTCTACATTGTAGATCACAATTTAGTATCAGCCCAGAGAAAATTATGTGAGTGGTAAATGTTCTAGAAGAAGGGTTTCCACTCCTTACAATGACTAATAAGCAGTCCATTGCATCAGAGTAAGGATTTGTAAAATACTTTTGTCGAAATAAATACAAAAACAAAACAGGTTCATGCGTAAGAAAAATCTGTCGTGCAATGCGAAATGTCATTCTAATATGCTATGTTGTAATAAATAAGTTTTTGTTCATATGTGTTTTCATTTCCTGTGTATTAAACATAACCTAAAACGTGAATGGAATTAAGATTTTAACAAGCACCTGCCAGTTAGTTCATACACTATCTAGATACTTCATAAATTGAATAGCCAAAGTTTATATAAATTATAATTATGTAAGCTTTAACTAAAACAGCTAGTCAATCTATACACTAACTACTTACTGTATACATTGAGTACTTTTCACACTTTAGCTGTAACATATACATCTTTTCAGCGTGAATTATGTAATTCGAAAAAAAATTGTTTACATTTATGTGCCTTTGTCTCAATTTTGTGGACTACTACATCAAACTTATTTATTCCGTATAAAACTTATTTCATTTCTCATTAATTATGTTTAATGTTGTTGAATGAGAAAATAAGTTGAATCAGAACAAATTTTTTTAGAACGACTTTTTGTTCTAAAAGTATTACAGTATAACTTTATTTTATCCTAAATCGGATTATTAAAGATTATTTAATAAAATCCTAATAAAACTTGTATTAGACCACAAGTTTTTTATCTCCAGTCCCATTAAATTTATTAAAGGCTAAAAATGGAAAATTTTGAAAAATACCCTTTAAAAATGTGTGAAAATTGAAGGATACAAATATAGATGGGATACAGGTACAGGTTTTGAAGAAAAATTGAACTGTACTCTACTGCTTCATTGTCAACGAAATTTGCAGAGTAAAATTTCACTGAATTGATGCGAAACTTTCGTGATTAATTAATTGTCGCGTACAAAAGTAAAAGATAGGCAAAAATGCCTATCTTAAGAACCTAGCCTTTTAACGAACAGAATGGTTTCTGTTTATTCCTTCGATATATATATATCTTAGAGTTTTGATCAATTTTGTAAATGCTTTTTGTGTATTTTTACAGTCGCTAATATATGTATAGTTGGCGGAACAAAACATCGCCACCAAATCCAAACTGGGGAAGATAAAAATTGCAAAAAGTCTCTTTTAATCTTGTGAAATGTCGAAGTAACACAACTGCAAAAGTTTTACTTCGTCAGTTGCTAAGTCAGTTGCAACCAATTTAATTTTATTTCGGACCGTTTAGTATGGATTGATGCATACACCAAGACATGATTTCTTGCTATTTTTTAATGTGAAATGTTTGCCTATAATTCTTATATCATAGGTAGCTTCGCTTACATCGAGCGAAAAAGTGTCACGGACTGATCTGGTCGGTGCTCAACGTGAACTGGATGAGTTGCGTGCGAAACTGCGCGAGTCACGTGACTCGAGGCATGCAGACCGCCAGCAAATTAGTGCACTGGAGAAACGACTAGCCGATGAACGGCGTGCACGGTGTCAAATTGAGGCACAGTTTGCGCAAGAACGCAAAGCGCGCAAACAAGAGGAAGCCCGAGCTGCGGCAGCTTGTGCGCAGGTTAGTGAATGAAATATATACGCGAATTCATATACCTGCTGTGCCATATCTTTGACAATCTTCAAGAATTTATTAGAAATTATTTTTCCAATAATTTATTTTTATTTCAGACAGATTATTGTTTAAAAAATTTTGTGTGCAGAACTAGGAATTATACAGGAGAGGAAATATGATAGGATTGTTTACCTTTTTATCATCATTACCTTTATATTATACATATCCAGGATCTATCAGATTTTAGTTTGTCTATAACATCTCTCATTTCATTAATTGAGATCTCCTTAGATGTGTATGTCGAATTTACATTTTGGATATATTGTAAAGGATTAGTATCAGTTTTTGGTAGATTATTTATTATCTTAGCGGCAATTTCAGTAAAATATTTATTGAAGTCAAGTGCTCAAAATGAGTATTGGTATTATTTCTTATGTTTATTTTATTTGTCCTTTGATTATTTATCAGTTTAACCCATAATTGATAATGATATGACTTTAATTACAGCAGCGTCCACAATCATAAATGCTGCATCTTATTTGCTTAAAAAAAT
>WYDF02040657.1:0-12461 GCA_009867245.2 Adranes taylori | reverse complement strand
TTTATACTGGAGCAAAGATACAGCCTCCGCAATGTTTCCTTATGGATAGATAGTATATAATAAAGACGAGATTACTGAAATATTGAAACACAAATATTCTTGAAATTTTGATATAACGTGGCATTCGAATACGCGTGTGTTTTTGTATGCTTAATGCGGGAATACGGGAACATGGGAATACGGGAATATGGGACTACGGGAAATCAGGAATATGGGAATACGGGACTACGGAATACGGGAATAGGGTATAATCAATAATTAATATTTATCTTTGTACTTTGATCATAAAATAGATCTATAGTAAATTACCCAATGAGTGTCCCCTTATCTAAAATCTTATTTCCAATGCTAAACTTTTTATGGTGTTTAATTATTTTAACGTATTCACCTTATTTGTCAGTACTTAATGCCCAATCCTTTTACATCAACCTAAACAGGAACATGGACAAATCTCAACCTTACAATATGTATATGCAAAGATCACACCATAAATTTTTGAACACTATGCCCGAGAAATGAACTGATTTCTGTCTTATTATTTTTTGTTATTATTTTTATTAATGTACATTGTTAACTGTGTCTAAAAATTAATAAATTGCACTAAAAATAAAAAAAGTATATTATTTTACGATAAAATTAATTAAAACGTGGTAAATTTTTTATGGGTGTAAAACATTTTGCGCGTCTAGTTTTGTTACAAAAAAGCGTGCGTGTACTCTAGGGTTAACCACAAAACATTCTACCAAAATAGAAAAAAAATGTAAAATTTCTAGCATTCAGAGTAAACTACTACTTAGCGTATATTGAAAACAATTTTAAAATTTGTTTTTATGTAATGGAGTTATTATGTATGATAGATAATAATAACATACAGACAATCACAGACTAACATCAATTAAAATATTTTTAGTTTTTTGCAACAATGCAACGATTTTAATCAGGTAGTAACCACGTCCATATTGAGATGAAAAACAGTTGGAATATATTTGTCAAGAATCCTTCAAAGTTCTCAAATTATTTTAAGTTCAGTAAACAGTCTTATATTAGAAGTTTATTTGGGCTATTAAACATAGAAAAAACATCTCATCCAGGGATGTTGAATGAAATAACTAGAGATAGAGGGCATAACTTATAGGATTGTCGTAAAAAAGCTCAGGAAGCGAAATACATGTTAAGTAACTCCGAAATACATTTTTATGGAGGTATTGGCTTCAAAGTCATTTCTTTCCAAGCCATCCTATAAGAGCGTAAAGCAAAAGGTTCAATTGAGAAGGTGCAGGTGTTTCTGCCTATATAAAAAAAAACAGGAAAAAGACAAATCACCAGTTCCAGGCTAAAGAGGATGATAAATCCTAAAGCCTCCTTCCAACAAACTCTCTAATCTCCCTAAACTAGATAGAATCCCAACAGGGAGTGGAGTTTTAGTGCGGTAGTCCCACACTGTTGGATGCACGGGTATCCCTTGCCTTTTGAAGGTTTCTCCACTTCCTACGTAAAACAAAAAAAATTAAACAAATCACTTGGCTTAATTTCTATACCGAGTATTGTAGTAAAGCTCTTATTTCAACAAATGCGTCATAGAAAAAAGATTTGCCTTAACAATAAAAAAAGCTGAAGTGGAGGATCAGTCTACAATTGCAAGAGTTTGTTACAGCATTATTCTTATCAAAGCAGAATCGTAATTAATGTTCTTTTTGACTAGTATACTTTTTTTATATTTTGTTCTGTTTGTTTGTAACATAACATGCTCATTGCATGAGATTATACAGGGTTGGGTAAGAACTAGGCGCGCTCAGTTTCGTAGCATAATTGAGCGCGCGCGGACTGAGAATCCGCATATGATTAAAATAAGAAAAACTGGTTCTAATAAGTTTTTATTGAGAAACCAAATAGTAACAACTCTAGATAATTTCATATTCCTGAAGTGCATTCCCTGCAAATGAATATGGCATGTTCCAAACACATAAACTTGTCCAATTGTTTGCAATAATATCTTGATGATCGGGTTTTCTTCCTGTCGCAATATACACATTGACCTTTTTGCGGAAAAGTTGTATCAATTTTGTTGTTCGCTTGTTCCTGAATTCCACAAATTTTCTGAATCCGTTTTCTCAAAGATGTGGGCAAAGCAATAACTTGTACGATGCTCCTGTATAAAGAATATCCTAGATCTTGTAGAAATTTGCGGCCTAAAATTTTCGTGTTTTCGGTGTTATTTGCGTTATAAATAATATGTGAATTAATTCCATTTACATTTAGGCAAGCGTAAAAAATAAGGATAGGCCATCTTCTTGTTGACCTTGTACAATATAAGTAGCACTAAGTTTGTCAACCACACCAACGCCTCCGGTTGTTTTGTTGTACATTGTCAGAATATCAGGCTTATGTACATCTCCTGTCGATACGTCAATACTATCATCTTTATGCATACTTGATCCTAACAATACGACCTTATTCTTTTTAGGACATTATGAGACCAGAGAACATTCTTTTTGAAGGCAGACAAACTTGATGTCACGGGACAACGACATTGTGTCAATTCAGGGGGCAATGCCCTTATATTTTTCCTAAAGGTTCCCACAAGAGTTAATCCAAAGTTATCTAGCATGTTATCAATCAACGGAAAGCTAAACAACGGAGCCTGGAGAATTATTCACAATAAACCGTCCCTCAGGTTCATGCCCAAGATACGGTATACTTCAAGATTAGCAGTATAGTATAACTTAGCGTCGCATAGAGCAAATATTTTTATGCCATACTTGTTAGGTTTGCTTGGGATATATTGGCGAAAACCACACTTGCCTCTGTTCAAGGTTTTCGTTAATTGTAACATTTTCTGAAAGACTGTATCCAATTTCTACAATTTATATTCTGTCACCCTTATATCGTGTGTAGCTTCGTCATCAAATCTCAGACAGCGCAATAAACATTGGAATCGTTTTATTGACATAGTGAGTCAAATTGTTTCAATTCCTCTATTATCGTTTGCCCACAAATCTTGTAGGTTCAGGTGATTGGCTCTATAGGTTCCAGAAATATACAAAAGACCGATGAGTGCACGTATTTCAGATGTAGAATTCAACCTAATATCCCGTATACGTTGAAAATTACTAGAGATGTTTTGAATAAACTTGTTTGTATTTTCTACAAGGAGAGTTATGATTTCATCACTCTCGAAGTAATTCCAAATGTTCAAGGCCGATTTCAAATTTTTTGTGACATCCTTAGGACCTGATCATTCTTTCAAAATGTTGTATTTTCATGTCTGATACGTTTGTTTGTTGGAGGTCTTGTTTTCTATAGAGTACCATCTTTGCCTCTATAAACACTTTCTTCACTACCAGGCTGATCATCACTTTCACTATATTCAACTTCGTCCAGCCCTTGTTCCGATTGGCTATCACTTTTCTCCTCTACATGGTCTAGTTCATCCTCACTTTCCTCATCGTTATCCTCTTCATTTTCCCTCCCTGCGTCCGACTCCATAAGACATTCTTCTAGCAACTTTTTAAATCTCGCCTGCTCTCTCTCTTACTCCCCCATGATTCTATGAAGTATACAACACTACATAAGAATAGTTTTTTTCAGTAAATTACAAAAAGTTACTAGCAATATCCCAAATTATATATATATATATATATATATATATATATATTGTGTAACAAGGCATAATGAGATTGTGATGTGCTTGCATTTACTTATGGCAAATAAGTATAACTTCATAAGGTCTAAGAAAGTAAGGGGCCATTATGTAAAAGAAGTACTAGAAAACGACTATGCAGAGATCAGAGTGGACACAACCATTAGAACAGACGTCAAGGTTGATAATAATAGACCTGATATTTTTATCTTAGACAAGAAAAAGAGAGATGTAACATTAATAGAAGTCGGTATAACCAGCCCAGATCTTATCAGTATAACTGAAAACGAAAAGTTAAGTTCGTATGATCTATTAGCATTCACTTGAGCTTTCACTTTATAAACCCAAATAAATCCAATATAAACCCAAATAAAAACTCAAATAATAACATTATAAACCCAAATGAATTTAATTAGGGTTGTCATTATATTATATGTTATTATTATATGTTTACGAACTTATTACTTATCGAAAATGGGAAATTTTCGTGAAGAAAAATTTATAACACAAACTGTCGATCTCTCAGTCCGTAAAGCGATACCGAGTAAACGTGAAGCGAAACTCGGCATAATAACGCATAGGGCCACAAAACGTAGCTAGACGTGCATTCATCGGATCTTGATGCAAAATATACACATATACTGCGCAGACGCACAGTCCGCACGCGCCCAATGAAAGGTTAGTTTATGTACTGCTAGTATGTTGTGAATCTTATTATAATCAAAAGTTGTTCCATTTCCATTGGCAAAATAACAAGTAAAGTTGCGAACTAAAGATAATTCAATATCTGATATTAAATTGTTCTTCTAATTGGATTTTATGGCTTTTCTTTGACTTCTCCAGGACTTTGGTGGAATTAAATGGTTGAATGTTGAACGTTCAATGATGATGTTGCAAGTTGATCTAGTCAGTTGTTATGATGGAGATACGAAAATGTGGTCAAATGTATTATTCAAGATGCAATGAAACTTTTTTACGTAAAAAATTAATTCGTGGTGATGTCGAATTTACTTGGTGTCGCTGAAGTAATAATGGAACAAGCGTCGATTGAAAACTTAGATGAAAGTAAAGGGTATGAGACATTGATATAAGAGAAGAATGGAAGATTAGATGATATTAAGAGAACGAAAGATTTAGCAGAAAATCATTATGTATATGTGACCTGATTGATGTTCGTATTACTATTGATTTGAGTTGATTTTTTAATTTTTAAATTAAAATATATAATTTGTTGGTAACTCTTACTAGAACCAACATCAGATTCCGGATTATGATTTTATGCTCGCTCTATAGGAATAAGTTTCATCATTTGGTGGTGGCCTCAGGTAGCGAAGCGTGCGAATTTGCTCACTCGACAACAGCTAGACTCAAAATGCGGCTAAGGAATGCTACCTTGAGTAGCTTTTTTTAAGCGAAATTTTTTGGGAAGAAGCGGCTCCTAACTGATCGGCTGGCCACTGGCACTTTGACTCTGCAACAAGATAGGCGTGGCCTGAATGAAACTTCTGTTAGAAAACTTTAAGTGGTCTTGGACTTTGATCAATCAAAAATTTCTTCCTGATCCATTAAGAAATTTAAGGGCGAAAATTTCTCTATTTTATTGATGTGGTGGAACATCTAAGCGGTGGTATCCAATATCCACTGGTAACTAATATCCAACAAAATTTGTCGAAGACATCAAAAGGGTACAAAGCTTAACGACTTATTTAAAAACGAGTGGTGGTAATATTCGTTAACGCTTTTTCCAGTTAAAAATTATAATAATAAATCGCCTCCGCGAAGGACATACACCGATGCAAAATATATTCTCTGGCTGTGTGAAAAATGTACTCATAGATATAATATAGACTGCCGCTAACTTTCGACTCCCGCTAGGGATTTGGATTTTATATTAAGCGTATTAAATCTTTCTAATATTCATTTATAATAATATTACTATTTCTATTAATCGTTATTATATTGACTGGTTGGTTTGTTAAATCGTATATACTTTGAGGAATTGAATTAGATTTGCTTAGTCAATTTATACTACATTAGAGGATTATTCATTGAATTGATGAATTATTAGAGAATTGCTTATTGCCATTGTTAATTAATTGAATTAATGATAATCTGGTATCAAGTTATATCTCTTATGCTTATGGTAAAGGAATAGTTGAAAGCGATGTTACTAACAAGCTTCAACAACTTGAGGTATACATAAAAAACAACTCTGTATTTTTCAACCTTTGAATATAATAATATTTTTTTGTACGCCGGCGGCTTAGCAATGGTTGTCAACCATAAAAATGATGCAATACTAGACAGGAGTAAACAAAGAGCGCCAAGAAAATTAACGACTTAATCAAGGACATTGGATTTCAGCTAGAAAACCCAAAGTAGCAAAACTATCTACATAGTTCGGTAAAAACGCATACGAAAACAATTAGGATTATTGGTTAAAAGATTTGCAGAAAAGAAATCGGGATAATACTGTGATAAGCAACTGACCGACCAAAGCTATTTGAAGAGCAGAAGACACCTTTAAGGATATTTTGAAAGTAATGTCAAAAATCCAGGACTCTTGCGACTTAGATTGAAAGTTTTTGTTATAATCTCTTGCTATAGACAGTCTGCTCCAGTAATCGGTTCAGTTAATCAGATCATTTCTGTCGATGCAGCATTAATTGCGGAGAATTCGACGCAAACAAATTACACGAGTTATTGCAAGAACCACAAACAGTGTCAGCTGCGTTGGAATTTCTATAAATTCGATGATTAGACACCCAACTCATTCCGAAACTCATTGCCTGGGTGAACAACAAACATAGCGCAACACGCTAGTGGTTTATGTCGATACTATCTAATCATCGTTTCTTCTGAAGCTATTTGAATAAAATAGACAAGAAACCTCATGCAATATGCATATATCAAAGCTGGTAAAGACATAGCAAGGCATAGTTTAACAGAAATTCTAAAAGATAATTTGGTACTATTGTTTTTGGATTTATTACAACACATGCTGGACAGTGAAAGCCTATTAGGTTTGACTATAAGGATATCTGGTTTCAGAGTATCTAGTAGATTGTGATATCTACCGAGGGAAAACTTTCACTGCTACTCCGTTACTTACATCTATTTGCGTTGTTTGCCCGAGGAGAAAAGTAATTACCATATCACTTTCAGTTTGATAACTTATTCACACTCATTGTATACACTCATTATATAGATAGATAGATCGTTCATTCATTCCTTTACATAAGCATACATATACATCGAGATCTTCTGATGGACACACGAGGAATCAAATAGATTATATCTTGATTAAGCAGGGATGGAAATCCTCGGTAAAAACTGTGAAAACGTTACTGTCTGCAGATTGTGGAAGCGATCATCAACTGCTGCTGTGTGAGTAACTAGGAAAACTTAAAATCTCTAGACAGCTGAAATTAAAACTGTTAGACAGCTCCGGTTATCAACAGAAACAATAGACAGATAAACAATTGATCGTAGACCTGTTGGGATAGCTAAGTGTGCGACGATACTATTCAAACATAAACTATTCGAGAATACAGGATTTCCAAGAACAATATCCTCTCTTCAACAAAAATATATTTGCAAAGCTGATAGAGGAACATTCGAAGCTGCTATTTGCAAAGAAAATGCTAATATAGTCACCAGGTGGGTGGATAATTCTGTGGTGTCCATTGCATCAAATTGTCATGGTGTTGAACTAATTACCACACTGCGCAATGCTACTCTCGACAGGACAATAAAAACCTTTAAGTACACAGGCTTTACTTGATAGGGGAATATAATACATACACGGGAGGAACAGACAGAATCGATGTGAATGTGTCAAAATATAGGATTAGTAACTGGAACATAAAGTGGTACTAGCCAATTCTAACATTGATTACAGACATTTACATGAATAATGCACGGATGCTGAAAGAAAACGGAGCAATATACCTCAATTACAGTTCAGACGAGAAATCGCACAGGCATATACAAGTAAATACGAAGAGTTAGCGAAAGGTGCTGGGAGGCCATATTCAAATGATAGAGTTTTCAATGAGGTACGATATGAAGGTATTACTCATTATGTTATTAAAACTACGAATAACGAAAAGAGGAGAAGTAGTAATGAGAAATGTGTATCAATCGTAATAACCATTCAAGAAATGTAGGTTTATGTATAAATTGCTTTGAACAATATCATCTCAAAAATTTATATTTTGATATGAATTAAGATTACCATCCAATGAAATGAAATCCAAATTTTGAATATATATCAGTTGAAGTGCTTAAGGGACTTGAACCCGGACCTCTCGATTGTCGGACGATTGCTCTTCCAATTGAGCTAATGGGAACTTATTCGAAGACACAAATAATGTTTAATATGTATTTGTTTTCCGTATCTATTAAGATATGCAACTTATATATCAAAATTCGTTTTGACCACCTGTTTGCTATCGTCGATCGATTCATTCGTCATCGGGTAGATCTAGCCTCCTGGATGTTTGTATTCATTTCTTTTCCGCTTTGCTGGCGGTCTTCATGCGACTGCCAGCAAAGTGGAAAATAAATTAATAAAATCATCCAGGAGCCTTCATCTGCCCAATGACGAATGAATCGGTTGACGGTAGCAAACAGATGGCCAAAACAAATCTTGATATATAAGTTGCATATCTTAATAGATACGGAAAACAAATACATATTAAAAATTCTTTGTGTCTTCGAATAAGTTCCCATTAGCTCAATTGGGATAGCAATCGGCCGGCAATCGAGAGGCTGGGGTTCGAGTCTCGGACGGGCTAAACATTTTTTCGACACACAAGTAATAAGAAATATTAATTTCATAATTTACTCTATTAAATAATACCCACGTGGGGGTTTAACCACGGAACATGCAAGAAAATATATCAGCCTACAAAAAAATGTTGAAAAAAAAACATGACTTACTTTAAAAAGAAGTCAAGAAGCCATTAAAAAAGTTTATATCTGTAATTAACAAAAAATTAATTCAAGTCATTAAGGGTTAAAGTTATGACTTATGAACCCCATATACGACATTTGGCATCCAAAGTACAACAACAAGAATCGCATTAATAAAAATTCTAATTTCTACTGACTCTCTTATATCGCAAAATGTATTGTATAGAATTATTTTGTAAAATTTAAGTCTCCTTAATTTAATTTAATAAAATTTTTATAATAAGTAAATTTTTACTGTTTATTACCTACTAAGAACTTCCCAGCTCGCCAGATGTTGGACAAAAAAATAATTGGCTGGCGTAGATAGAATGGTACACTACGGTTGTTATAGGCTGAAGTAACTATTTCAAAAATCAATATCGCTCATAGCTGGTCACTTGGGACCTAATGCGCTTAATTTTTGAAACATGTGCCGCCGTCTATCGTTCAGCGGCCGGACTTCGGAAAACTAGTTAAGCTGCAATTTTACATATATACTGCAGGCTTTATACATAACATGGCAAAAACTACTTTATCAATCATGTTTTGTGTAAGCGGATCTTGGATTACATTGCCACCTTACATCGTATATAAGGCTGATCATGTTTGACGTACATGGACAGAACGGGGGCCGGAGAATGCTCGATAAAACCGTAGCAGGTCTGGTTGGTTCGATCGAATCTTTTTTGAGGATTGGTTCATGAGGGATGCTTTACCTTACCTCCGAAAATTAAATGGATCGAGAGTGCTATTGGTTCGAGAGAGCTCTGCACGGTCAGAAATTACCAGAGGTGTACCACATGGTTCCATTTTAGGCCCCCTCTTGTACACTATGTACACCTCCACACTTTTAAAAGTCCTGTCTAATGTTAAGGGACATCTGCATCCAGATGATACTCAGCAGTATAATTTGTTTGATTCGAATATGTTTACCCGTGGTAATGCTAAACTTAATACAGATATGCAAGCTACAGTAGAAATTGCGACAAGGCATGAAATAGTAACAAGTGCCTCCAAAGCCATGTCTATTGTTCATCACCACTTTAGTAATAATGTCATTGGCCATCCATATTCTACTACCCTTCTCACCTTCTAATCTTCTATTAAAAAAATACTTTTTATTTCATAGCAACCTTCTTTTCTGTTTCTTTTTTTCTTTCTATTTTTTCTTTCTGTACTTTATCTTAATAATTAACATGTCAGAATTCTATGTTTTTCTTTTTTATGTAATTGTTGAATTATATATATTGTTTTACTTTTATTGTATATTTGTTTAGTTTGTTTCTTGTCAGGTTCATGTAGAATATCAGAGTAGGGTAACTAACAGTTGTTATCCGAATATTGGATATAGCGTCGGAGAATCGATAAAAGATTAAAACAACCAGTTAAACAAATAATCATCAACTAATTAATTCAAAAACGACCAAACAAATAAATCCAGTATTCATTTTATTTTATTAAAATAATTCGGGCAATGGAATTATCAACGATATATGGACACAAGTTTTTTATAGATGGAGTTAGCGAAATCTGCGTAAAGGTAGCTGCCGACTGAGGTCACCAAACAAATAACGTTCGTTTTCGTGGTGCACGAAAAATGGGAGGAGCCGGGAGTCCAGAGCCACCCACAGCGGTAGGAGAAGAGCAATGCTAATTCCTATCGTCAATGCGGAGCGCTTCTTCGCGTGCGTTAGAGAGAAACAAGAAGAGAGAAGAGGATGGTGAATACAGTGCGCATTCGACGTCGTTCTATTGCTGTTTGTACTTTGTTCTTTTGGTTTTATTTCTTTCGCGAGGTCGCATCAAGTGCAGAATATGTTCGTACTCCTTTATAGCATCTACTTTTCGTGTCCTATGCTTTATTATAGACTTTCTCTTTGCGTTTTCGATTCAAGCTACGGAAAGATTGGCGTTGTTTATCCACGACTTTTTTTATATACGTAGATGAGAATTCTTTTAGACACGACAACCAAGATCGTCAGCTAGACAGGGAGTCCAGGAGTTAACACTCCCCTCCTTCGGGCACGCGGGGGACGCATGTTGATTTGAAGCCAAATGCACAAAATTAATTTCGTTTCGTGTTTTGATATGTTAGAGAGAGGCCGCGCAGCAAGTGAGATGGAAAGCAATAGCAACATATTTCGCACTGACCTTCCTTTTGCTATCAGATGTTCTTAATCAGTTGTTTGTCTTAATCAACTGATTTTGTCTTAATCAGATGTCTTTCATGTTCCATCAGAATTCAGAAAATACTCCTTACATTTTTTGTGCACGACCGAATATAGAAGTGGAATAAAAATTGATACAAAACAAGAGAGATGAATATGTTTAGTGCTCTTTTATGACTCGTGCTTTTGGCGCCTGATTTTTTTAACATAGATTTACTGGCGATTTCAATTCGAATAAACAATTTCTTAGTAAGGGCATTGAACCCTCGTTTAGCGAAAGATTTACGGCCTCCCTTTCATGGGTTTATTGGCTTCTCGTAACCTCATCTACACGAGAGTGAGATAACGCAGCTCGTCGCTCGTTTGCACGTTAAAGTTGATTGGAGAGTAACTCATCGTAGAATAATAGAAACGTAATGTCGTGGTAGGGATGCTAATCGAAATTATTCCTTAAAATTCGCAACGGATAAAAAGTCATCGCTTGTTTGAAGAATATTCTCCCTTCTTTAAGGTTTTAGGAGTAATTTCTACGAACTCCTGCCCAATTAATGCAGTTAGCGTCAAAAGCTACCGCCGTCAAGCTGGAGACCAAAAATCTTTAATTCCATATAAAAAGCCATATTCAGGCCTATTTCAACATTACGCACTTTGAGTCTTGTTTCTGTCAAATCATGAGTGAGTAATATTCGCACAGCTCTAACACTCATAATAGGCTACAAACATATTCTCGTAGAGTGAACAATAGTCTTACTGTTGAATCTGTTTGAACGCTAAGTAAGCGCCAATAAAACCATTAATTTATACTTTTGAATTTAATTATATTAAATTAAATTAACTCCTTCAACAATAAAAGCTCACAACAAAAAGTATCAGGTAAACAAAATTCACGACCTTAACATTTTTGGCTGATTTCTTTTTGTTCCTTTAACATTATTTTCCCGCTCATCTACAAATTTAATTACCCTATCTGTGCAATGATAGCAATGAGGAAGAGAGGAGGTTGTTAGCAGAGGAAGCGGGACGCCCAACGTGAGGCTTTCTTGGCCCGCAGGGGAAGCCATGATACCATTCCCTAGCGACCAATCAAAAAGCATTGTTCGAGAACGCCACGATATTTAGCCGACACCGAGCTGACCGTACCAGAGCCACAACAGAATCCTCCGCTGATCCAGTTCGACAATCCGCGGACATCCCCAGGTTCACCATTCCCTCCGACAGCACCGGGAGACGTCTTAGTACCTACCACGCCGGAAAAAGGATGGTTATACAAAGCTACGCCAGAAAAACATAAGATGTTTGCTATAATTTTAATTTAAACCGCAAAGCAACAAGTGCAAATTTTGAGAATGCCGGAAATGTCAAAATCTGCATGGTCAAACAGTTATGACTGCGAATAAGTCTGAATCAATTTTCTAATATAAAACAGAGGTAATTCAATTTTGAAACAATCATCAAAAGTTTTCTATGAAAATCATTTCATTTGTAAAATCCCAAAAGGATTCTGATTTTAGCATTTAAAATAAAAGTAAAATTTATGAAAAATACATTAACAATTAAAAATTTCTTTTTAATATCTTGAAGTGAAGCTCACCCTGATTAATTTAACTCCGCTAGAGTGCTTAAACTTGTCAAATTGGAGCACGTATGAGGTTCCTGTCTAAAGTTTATTAATACATTAATTTATACTTGAACTATAA
>WYDF02040646.1:0-12461 GCA_009867245.2 Adranes taylori | reverse complement strand
ATAGATATCTTAAATTAAATTCATTATTTATCAACGTGTACACTTTGTGCACACTTTGTACGTTTTAAATGCACGCCACTGTTATCTATGTATTATAAGTTTTATTGATATTCAGATCAGACGACCTCAAGATCTTGAATTACCAGAATAATCAATGAGCCCCATTATAACTTGAACGTTTTATTTACTATATATATAACGTTCTTACTATAGTAATCTAATATAATAGTTTATCTAATATGTTTAATCTCTTTTCAATAGCGTCACGATCGATCACTTGTTCAAGTTTGAGTGTTTTATTCAAGTAGTGTTTCTGGCACTCCAGATTTGATACAAACTTTTGGTAAAAGACATTTAATTTTTCGGAGAATGTTTCAATCTTATCCGAAAATATCGTACCTTGAAATATTCCCGGATGCTCTCTATGAAACTTAAGTAACTCAGTTTTACATTTCATAACGTGACTTACTAGGAATGCTATTTCATCATCTTCTATCTGAAGAACGTGCTTCGAGAATTTTGCACTCAACACGCTTAAAATATAATTTTTCTCTTCCATACTGGACACTGTAGTCGTTTGACTAACACTTCTACTAGCCAACTGTTCCCATGTGGATTTTTTTCGTGTTTGTGTTGTGAATGATTTGTTCAGACTGTCCGCTTCAAATTTGACGCTATGCGCTTTCATAGATGGACGCTGACCTCTTATAATACTTACATGACGCATATTTTCCTGACTCATATGCATTCTAATACTGTCTAAGCTTAACATACTATCCATAATGTTATTTTGTAACGTAATACTGACTCGCTTATCAAGATTTTGTATAATATGTTCAAGTATGTCGACACCAGTGTGATAATTTTTTAATTTACTCAGATTCGATTTCTGACGTACTGTCAGCACATAGGCTTTAACATGATCTTGGAGCCAGGGTGTTGTGCTATATTTGTTTTTCAGCCACTCAATATGTATTTCTTCTGATTTGGGATAACACAGTAACATAACTGTCGATGGATATTTACAACGAATTTGTAAAGCCATTTTCAAACTACAAATGAAGACAAGAATATTTTCTGCGGCTCTTAAAATTTCATTTCGCCTGATGCCATAAAAATAGCCAAAGCTGCAAAAAACCAAAAAGGTCGCTTGATTACGTTAGTATTTTACAAGTCTTACAACATAAATGTTTACAATAATTTGATATACATACAAACAGCATGAACTGGAGAAATTGAATCAGAAAGACATTGAAGTCGCATTAGAAGCTGATCATAGAGCAAGCAGACTGCGTATATAAATCGTCACCTCAGTGTTTTAAAGTTGCGGAATGTAGTACAGTAGACTCGCGATTATCCGAGGTAATTGGGACCGAGACCACCTGGGATACGGAAAATACGAAGGTTAAGTAAAAACTCTTGAAAATATACAAAATTGTTTTATTGTATGAAAAAAACATAAAATAAACTTAATTGCACACCTGTAAGCAAGTAGAAACATGAAATTGTTTTTTTAGTCTTTACTTGTTTTCTGAGTTAACCTTGTTCCTCTCTTAGATGATACAATGTTACGCCAACGCTGAAGATACAGTATGTACATTCTTCTTGTTGCTCTACGTAAGTGAGAGTGGCGTCCCTCAATTTCAGCTCATCGCATTGTGATGTTTTTGGAGTTATCTCGTCCGTATCATCATCTGTCTTTAGTACTGTTAATCATATCGATAATTTCCTTTTGGGTAATCTTCATCTGGGCATCTTCTATGCACCAATCACGAATGTCTTCGCTGTTGATTTGATTTTAAACAAGTAGCTCATTCGCTAGATGAACTAATTCGTTCACATTCTCCTGTTCTGGGTACTTTTTTAAGGGTTCACCTAAGCCAAATAATTTTTACATTACTTTTGAATGGTGGTAGTTTTCACCTCGTCCCCATCCGGTATGCTACATCTTTTAATGTGACTTGCTTTAAAGCTTCCTTAACAGTCAATCCTTCGTCTAATTTTACAATCAACATTTGGAGATGCCTTCGCCGGTAATTTCTCTTCATCGTTTCTGGAACCCCTTGGTCTAGTGGTTGTATAAGGATGTCACATTAGGGGATAGGAATTTTGCTTTAATATCAACACTGCACAGTTCTTTGGCATCTGGGTGAGATGGCCCATTGTCCAATAGTAAAATAGCTTTCCTGGGAAGCTTAGTTTTTTCAACATTGCTTCAGTGACAGGAACAATTTCTTTTAAAAACCAGAAACTAAAAATTGTGCTATCCATCCTTGCACTTCTTTGGTTGCAGTACATTGTTGGCAGACAGTTGACTTCGATAGTTTTAAAGGCTCTTGGGTTTTTAGACTTTCCAATAAGCATAGGCTTTAGTTTCAAAGAACCAGAAGCATTGCAGGCAGCCAGAATTGAGATTCCCTCTTAACTTTTTTAAATCCAGGAGCAGTTTTTTTTTATTTTGCTGCTAAGGTTTTATAGGTTTTCCAGATTTTTTTCCATTTTAGACTGAAATTACGAAACTTAGATGAGTCAATTGACAGTTTTTCCCCACTAATGCTGAGCTGCATTATGCCATATTTCTTCTTTCACCTGTGCAGCTATACATTGCGTATAGTGAATGTTCCTCGCCGTCTTTAAAGTTCTTGCAGAACTCAAGGGCCTTAGCTTGAAGCATTGGCCCACTCACAGGACTGCCCATCCCTTGAAGCTGTGAAAACCACAGAAGAAGAGCTTCAGACTTCTGCTCGTAGTCCAATCCCCAACAATCACTTCCCCAGCTCTCCAATCGGTAGCCACATTTTTAATAGACTTGTCATTGTCTAACCGTTTTATAGCATTAAATTTCATTTCAAGGGAAACTACCATTCTTCCGTTTCCCGCTCATATCGAAACAGAAATCAATAAATGCACAAAACACAATACAATAACACAACTACGTTTAACACGAGCGCAGAGACAACTGAAGTGGCAGTGGCAATGCGAGGAATTACGAGTGACCCAAAGTACATCTAAGGCTTAACAGTGCTTGTAAAACGAATAAACATCGCTTCTTGTCGTACTTGTTCCGTTACTAAGAGCTTCAGTTTTATTTTTTATCTTCAGATGACTAGCTTGGTTAACCCAGAGACTCGGTTGACCGGGACTCCGATATTCGCGAGTCTATTGTATTAGAGTTACAGGACTCGACAACAATACATTTTTCCTTTAACAATTCTACTAACATAAAATGATAGAAGCACATTTAAGCCACATTTTAAAAATAGAGGATCCTATCCAGAAAACATAAAGGTCTGACACACACACACAAAATGGAATTGATCTTTAATTATTGAACCTTTCGTCATTTTATATTAGCCTGGGAGTAGTCAGTAGTTAGAAGGAGCACGGAATGACACATTTGTTAACACGACTTTTGTAGCAATAAAAAAATCAAGTCGTGTAAGAGAAGATTGAAATGGATCGGCGTAAAAACAAAGTTGTTTCTTCATTTATTTATCGTATTACAAATTTTTTTTGAAAACTTAAAATAATTGCTAATTGTCTGAAAAAAAAGATGGTTTTTCCATCTGTTCCACACATTTTCTACATTTGACGTATTGTGTACGGTAAAC
Source organism: Adranes taylori (assembly GCA_009867245.2). Classification (NCBI taxonomy): domain Eukaryota; kingdom Metazoa; phylum Arthropoda; class Insecta; order Coleoptera; family Staphylinidae; genus Adranes; species Adranes taylori. The sequence goes on along the minus strand of WYDF02040646.1, from coordinate 8,850 downwards.
TGAAAAATGTGTAAAAATATATAATAAATTTCAGAGTTTTATCTGTGACCCATATAAAGAAACGTTTGAAGCAGTTTATCATTATTGCGAAAAGAATCATGAAAAACATATTGGTTAGGGCAAAATAAATTAAATTAGGGCAAAATAAATCGCAAAAAATAAGATTTTGATTTTTGCGTCGGCAAATTGTTGCGTCCGCTTTTCCTTTGATTCAAAATACGCGTGGCACGCTGCTTTTCCTATTTCTTTTCCAGGTTGTCACTCTATTTCAGTCAAAACAAGAGGTCATGTTCTGAATTCAACGTCACTCATACTTGTAATGAAGACGTGGAAAGATAACAACCAAGTTAAAATAGAAACATATATATGTGGGTACCGTGTGTTAGCCGCGCGGCATCTCGTCTGTTTTAAATAAAATGCACTATAAGGATATGATTGTGCATTTTTATCCATGTAAGCTACTGAATAACAAATCTTTACGAATTGCGATCGGCGGATCGGCAATCTTTACGGTGGGCAATCGGCTGGTTTCTTTTTAAAATGGCTATAAAAAACATCGTTAAATATTTTTTAAAGTTTAATCTTCTTCTCGTGGACCTACAATCCTTAGTGGACCTAGACCTCATCAATAAGAGTTTTCCACTCTTGTCTCATCTCAGCTTTTGACCTCCATCATCTAGCCATCTCATATGAAGTCTTTCTCGAATCCTTGTCCCACCCGGCTTTCTATACAGAGCTCTCATCGGAAACCTCTCCTGTGGCATTCTTTCTACGTGCTCTAGCCATCTTAACGTGCCCTAGCCATCTTTTATTTCTTCATATTTTCCATTCTCCATTTATGCATACTGGGCCATAGATTTTTCTGAGATCCTTTCTTTCCGAGATTCCTAATATCTTCTCACTATCTTTTGTCATCAGCCACGTTTCGCTGGCATATAATACCACCAGCCTGATTTTTGTTATATATTGTGATCTTTGTATCTCGGGATAGGCTTTGAAAGCGCAAGGTTTCTGTACTGCGTACATAAATTTGTTTTCTGTCGCTATCCTTTCCTTAATTTCGACGCTGATGTCACTATTTTCTCTCTCTACTGATCCCAGGTACTTAAACTTGTCACACGTTGGGAAGTTATAGAAGCTATAGTTTTGGATTTGAATTTGCTCTTGTCCTTACCTCTGATGTCTGAATGTTGGCATATATTTTGTCTTTTCTCGACTTATCTCCAGGCCTTGTCTTTGGCAGGCACTTCAAATTCTTCAAAGGCTGCTCTAGACCTAATGCCGCTCTAGACCTTGCCATTTTAGAGCACATCATGTGCTGGGTCAATTTATTATATGTGGTGGGTTTGTTGTAATGACCCTAACTGCTTTCTCTTAGTACAGGTTGAATATCACTGGTGACAACGGAATTAACTTTGGAAATAAGTTTTCAGTATTTCCTACCATTTTCAAGTGTAAATCGGTTCAATTCGCACTGCGGGGTTTTCCACTGAATATCTGAAATAAATTTTAAGCGAACTGAATTGTAATATTTACCTACAAAGCGCATCGTGTTGCGCCGACGCGGTAGATCCGACTTCTTCTGGAGGACTCAATTGCGTTGTACGTTGCGTGATTTGTTCGGGAAATGTTTCTTAAAATTGCCCAAAGTACTCCCAAATTGCCAACAGTGAGGTTTTCGCCCGCCGAGGACGAACTTTTAAATGAGTTTGTGCAGAAGCATGTGATATTGTATGACTTGAAAGACCCAGAGTTTAAAAACACTATGAAATAAGACCTGTTGTGGAATGAATCTGGAAAACACTGAAGAAAGAAGATGAGCTTTCATTTGAAAATAATTGTTATGAACATTTATTGTCAAAGTCGTGCTTCAACAGTTTTGTTTTGTTAAACTATTTTGGAACATGTACATGTACATTTATTATGTATGTCACATGGAGGAGCTTGACGGTAATGCTTTTTTACTCTGAAGGCATGTATCGGTGTGTACTGAAGTAGTCAGTAAACCGGCTTGTCTCTTGAAATCCTGCAGATTGAGCGAAACCCCCTTGCCTGCTAGATTAATCAGGTGTCGGGTTGGGAAATCCTTCAAGTTTGGGGTTCTCTCTGCGTTCGAAAGATTCTTGTATGAATACTCATCCCTCAACATGTTGTGTAAGCAACAGCAGACAATGATAGCCGAGTCAATAGTTTCAGGTTTCAAATGTATAGGAGGGAAAAAAGTAGTTGAACGTTCAGCATCTTGTAACATTTGTGGTCTGGAAGAATATGGCTTCATAATATGCTTACTTAAACTGAAGTCATCGTCTCCAAGTATTACGTGAGGCAGCAAGATATCAGAATACGGAAGGAAGGAATATAATTCCATTTTTCACCAACGTTACCATTTTCGACTTCTTGAAAATTCGTGCATCACCCTCGTTTACATACAAACACACATCAACGAAAAAAATCCTTTATAGTTGAAGTATAGACTTCCCGATTTGCAAGGTGCCATAATTCTCACATGTTTAATCAATTCTCACATCAATCGCAGTTATACAGTTGAGAAAGCCCCAACCTTTCCAAAACTTCGGCTTTGTGTTTCCAATCTATCTGGTCAGGAGGAGGTAAAAATGTGGCACAAAATTTTTCTCTAGTACAGCCAATACATTAGACACGATTGTGCTTGTAGCAGATGGGGAGATGTGGTAACCAAATGCTAGTGATCTGTACAACTCCCCTGTGGCCAGAAACCTGAAACAAATTAATAATATTGTGTAGTAATGTTGTCAAACATTAACAACAATAGCAGTGAATTGGTGGTTGAAAAAAGAATGTAACTATGTTTGCATGCATGCTGACAATATTGTTTTGTATAGAAATCGTGTATGACTGTTGCAGGAGGTGAGTGCTAGAAACGGTGGAAAAGTATGAGCGATTACTACAAAAGGGAGAAAAAAACAAGAAAAATGTACTACAGGAAAAGCTACTAAGAAGAAAACAGCTATATACTGCCAACAGTTGCCATTTTTAGATACCGTGGAAGATGAAAGGAGCAGTTTTACGAACATTCTGATTCCATCCAATAATGAAGCATCTTCTCCAACTGCGCAACCAGGCATTGGTGAACTAGATGAATATGAGGAGGATGATCCAACCGAGCAAACGTCCCAGCATTCATCTCGCCACGGGTCATCTCAGCAAACACAAAATGGAACTTGCACACCATCCGCAGATGGTCAAAGGTCTGACAGTGCCGGATTTCGACCCCCTAATTCCAACACAAGGAAACAAAGTGTTGTATTCCAGAAATATTTCCTAGAGAGACAACAAGACAGAGAACATTTAAAAAGATGTCTCGAAGATCTTATACAACACCCAGGACCTCAAGAAAAAGAAAATGAAATTGATGGCAGCTACTGTGAATAAATTCCGACCAGATCTTGTTACCCAGATGAAAGCGAGCGTTTTCAAAGTACTCACAGAAATGGAACTGCTGAATCAGCTGAAATGGAACTGATTTACAAATATTCAGTACAATGAAAACCAGTTGTTGTACTCCTCTGTCTCAACATCATCGCCCTGGACCATTCCACATTCATCTCACACAGAATATTCCTACGCCACCTCTGACATACTTTCTCAAGCCTTTGAACAAGCCTTTCAAACTGAGGATGACTAATAATACTGTTTTTATACACATGCACCTACCTATATGTATGATTAAGGATACTGATAATGTATAAATAAAAAATATTTCCGAAAATTGACAATGTTTGCTTGCTTACCTGAGTCTTAAAGCCAATTTTTCCGCTGCTGTTATAGGTTCCTTCACTCTATTGTAGGAGGAGGTTGTTTCTTCAATGAGGTTCAAAACGAAGGAGAACCTTTCACGGGTCAATCTAAAAGACCTTTGGAACTTTTCTTCTTCGTCAAGGAGATGACTCTTGATCAAACTGTTGAAAGTTTCTTCATTTCTTCGATTTGTGAACACATCACTTATTTGTTTCCTGAATTTCGCATATTTCGTCAGTATGACACCGCGACCATTATCTTCCTCTTCCTGCACATTGTCTCCATTTTACACGCTGTCCTATGTCGACTCCTTCTGCGCAAGAAACCTGTCGCTAGGAACACATACCTTTAGTGTTCCCAATGTTCAAATAACATTAATAATATAAAAATAAACTACCCGATGGCCCATCTTATATTATAATATTTATTTTGCTCTAAACAAAATGTTTTAACACAAAAAAAAGCTAAAAAACATTAATTTTTCATTTTTTGTTCACAACAATAATAATAAACTGCTTCAAAATTTTCTTTACATGGATCTAAAGATTAAATTTATTATATATTTTTAACATATTTTGTCAGGTATCAATTTTCCGTGCACAACACATCAAATGAAGAAAATGTGTGAAACAGATAGAAAACCTATGTTTTTCACCCAATTAGCAATTATAAAAACGCGTAAAACGATTTTTTCTATGTTTAAATCATATAAATAGTTGCAAGGCGTAACATTTTTTAAAAATAGGGGTGAACCAAGTGATTTAACCCTTTACAGTTTTTAGCCGAGGCTCTTAAGAACTTTCTGTCTAGTATAAATTTTATTGAACACGAATATTGTAGCATTATTTGTTTACAAAATGTGCCCAACTGTTATACTTTCCACGTCAAATTCAACATTAGCGTATAATGCATACTGCCAGCGGGCCAACATTTTTAGTGATCTGTGTTTTGTATGGAACAAACGTTTAGTTTAGCACTTTTTGGGCACGTCCTAAAATAATCTTTTCAGCTAAATGTCGCATGTTTATTCCATGACTTTCCGTATAGTCGAAATAAAATTGTCAATCAAAATTGTAATGGAAAGGACACATTTTCCAGTTTCACCCCCATTTTAACCCTTTAAATATTATTTCGAAATAACAACACCTAGCCTATTCCATGATTCCACATTCAACGATATAACACATGGATTTGTTCGTTTTTCGAGCCTAGAAAAAAGTACAATAGTTGGACTTTGCAGAATCACCATTTTTTCATTTTTCTCAAAAACTGGAAAACATGTTAAATTCTAATAATTTTTTTGTCGTCCTACGTTTGAACTACATTTTGTAAATTTTTTTCAAATTTCCATCATTTCATCCAACTGGCAATTTCAAAAATTTCACTTTTACACAAAATCACATAACGACGTCCCTGTTGGTTTTTTAAAAAAGGTTTTCAAATAAAAATGTAGCGTGTCAATCAATGTAGATTGTCAAGAACCGCCAAGTTCTTATATTTGTGAAATACATTTATATTATTATTTTAACGTAACATTATACGAGGGTTGCTGCTTTAATTTCGGGATATGGCAACACTATAATTATCTGATGTTTAACGCATGAAAATATCTTGAATTCGATTGATTCTAATTATGATTCTTTCATATTTCACTTACAGAAGGCTGCTGGTTTATTCATTCCATTCTATACTAATTCATATAAAAACTTAACCTTGTCCTTGGTGGGATTCTGAAGTTAAACCTCTATTTAAGAAAAGGAAAACGTTTCACAGTATTTTAAAAAAGAAGCATACTCTTGAATCCTATCTTAATTGTAAGCGTATTGCTGCTTTGTCAGAAAAACTATTCGACAAAAGAAAAGGAGTAGTTTTGTCAAATGTGAATCTTTGTCAAGAAATTCTTATATGTCAGATGTATGGAAAAAAGTAAAAGCAATATCAATTTCGAATAGAGGTCATCCTCAGATATCTAGAAGAATGCCAGATGCTTATAAGGAGGACTATTTGGATCTTCTTACAGAAGCGAATGAGTACTCTATTCATTTTTTACTCAATCCTATAACATACCAGGAACTAGACTACATTTTAATGAATTTAGTAGACTCGTCACTGGGGATGGACTCCATATCGTATTCTATAGTTAAACATCTCCCGAAAGATATGCTTTTATTACTATTAAATATATTCAATTCAATTATTATTTCTAATTAAATTCCAAAATCTTGGAGGCTTTCCAAAATTATTCCAAATCTTATACTTGGAAAAGATTTTTTACCTCATCTTAGTTATTGGCTAACCGTTCTATCTTCTTGTTCAAGAAAAATCTTTGGTGGATCGAAAGTAACGATCTTCTCCATAGCTGTCAATTTGGTTTTCGAAAATGGAAACAAACCATGGATTGTTTAACTTTACTGTATCTTGATATAAAAAGAGAATTTATCAATAATGAACACACTGGTAGCATATTTCTGGATATCAATAAAGCTTACGATTATGTCAACCCGTATCTGTTATGTTCAATTTTACAAATATTTAACTTTCCTTCGCACTTAACTAATATATAACTAAATTAATATATAATTTAATATCTTTCAAGAAAATATTCCTTTATGGGGAACAATCATTAAGTAAGGAGTTATGGCTGGGATTACCTCAAGGATCTGTTCTCAGTCTCATTTTATTCAATATATATATATTTCCAATATTTGTAAAATTATATCCCTCGTTAATATATTAATATATGCAGTAAATATGTTCAGGATATCCAATGGACTCTTCAACGCGGTTTGGATTTAATTCACTGTGTTCTTGGTTCTCTAGGTTTATCACTATCTCCTACAAAAAGCACTGGGGTACTTTTTACAAAATCTAGGATAACCCCTCCAGTTAATGTGACATTGGAGAGGGAATTTATCTTGTATAATTCTTAAATTAAATGCTTAGGTTTATATATGGACTCTAAATTTAATTTTGATCAGCACATCTATCTTCACAGTGTTTGCTTGAAAAGAATGAATATTCTAACATCTCTAACAAAACTTTTTTATAAGTCATACATTCCGTCTCATTTAGATTATGGTTGCCATATTTTCTCAGATACTTCTAAGATTTGTATGAAGAAAATCAATAGTATTCAGTACTCGGCTTTAAGAATATGCTTGAGTCTCATGAGATCATCTCCAATAAGATCAACGCAGGTTGAGGCCTCAGTACCTTCATCTGATTTGAGAATTTTGTTTCTAACTTCAAAAATTCTTTTGTCTTTTTAATAATAGATATGTTGAATCAATTGTTATTGATCTCTCCCTCACGAAGAAATTCTTCTCCTTCTCCTCTTATTCTTGGTTTTAGAAAGGTATATCCTTTAACTAAGTTCATCAGCAATAGAAAGGGGTTTCCGATTTTTAGCATTCCATACGAAGCAGTATATTTTAATATTTACACTTTGTATTATGAGGATTCTCGTCTCTATGGTTTTCTAAACTTCACTGAGTGGATTGATGTTCACTTTAAAGATTCGATTCAATTTTTTACTCATGGTTCGAAACTTCCATCCAATTCATCTTCGGCTTTTAGTACTTTTTGCCATTCTCTCAATATAAATTTGTCTGTAAAAATTCCAGATATGTTTGAGATTTTTGCCACTGAAGCTTTGGCTATCCTGAAATGTATTGAGATCCTTACACTTAACCTCAAACAATCAGTAATTTTCTCTGATGCTCGTAATATTATCCAATCTTTGGGTTGTAATAGATTTAACTCTTCCTCAAGACTATTGTTATCTAGAGAATATTATTTTTTGCCTTTCATAATAACATAATTATCAAGTTATGTTGGATACCTGGTCATACCACGGTATATGGAAACGAGATGGTGGATCTTATTGCCATATCAGGTCATTCGAGTAATCTCATTTCCTTTAAAATTCATTATTCTTTTCAATATTCATCTTTTAAGAATAATATGTTCTCAAGTTTGTTTATAATTATTATATGTTTCAAGCGGGGATGTTTTACGTTTAATCTCCGTTGAAAGATTTAAAAATTAATGTTTATGTTTATGTCTTGTATATTGCGGTTAGGAAAAGGAAATTTATTAAAAAATTACTTAAATGAATAAATTATTAGCTACATAAATTTATAACTTTCTCCTAAAAGGTTTTTTGTCCTATTCTTTTTCCTTTATTCTATATATCTTACTTTTATTCGATTCCTTGGTATATCTTCATCACTATGGATACAAGTCGGTGATAGGCTTTATGGGCGAAAATAGGGCGACTCTAAACAAGAATAAGATAAGACAAGTGACAGAAGATTAATATAGTGAGCAGTTCGAATACAGTTTGATTTTAAAGTAACGATAAGTGAAAAGCAAATATGGATTTAAATCGTGTGCGTTTTCGAGCAATGATTATATTTTATTTTCGATTGCAGAAAAGTGGAAAAGAATATTTGGATGATCTAAAAACTGCTTTTGGCGACGAGGCACCATCAAGAAGAACTGTATTTCGGTACTATCACCGAATTTAAATTTAAATTCAAGAATTTAAATTTGATCGGAGCACTGTTAGTGATGAATTTCGTGGAGGTCAACCAACAACATTCAAAAACGGCAGAAAACACTGATGCTGTAAGAGAAATGATAATGGTGGATCGTCATGTGACATATAGGAAAATTTAGTGTTGTTTAGGCATTAATATGAAACAGATTAATGAAATTTTGCTTGGTCACTTAGATGTAAGAAAAATATGTTCTCGATAGATATCACATAACTTAATTCTAGGTCAAAAACAGCTTCGAATCAAATGGTGCAAAGAAACAGACGATTCACTTCAGTTACGTCAAATTTGGTCTACGACATTGTTAGTGGTGATGAAAGTAGGATATATTCTTATGAACCTGACCACTGCTTGAACGTTTCAAGATGAAGCGAATCCAACAAAACTTACTTAAGTCGGAGAGTTTTGAACAAAATGATTGCTTGTTTTGTATCGTGGATTATTTAACCACACAAAAGGTGGAATTACTTACCCATCGGGAAATACTTAAAGAGGATTCTGGAAGTGAATAGGT
>WYDF02040635.1:0-12462 GCA_009867245.2 Adranes taylori | reverse complement strand
ATTTAATTTGGGAAGGGGGGAGGGGGGGGGGGGTTGCTATAATAGAGGATTTTACAATTTTTAAAGAGGATACAGGGGGTGGGAAACACTATAGTCCGTGTTTTTTGTGCGAACTTGTAATTAAACAAAACATAGGTGTATAAATGTTAATAGGTTACCGTAAATTTGCTTAGTAGTTGCCCGTTTAAAATTTAATTAATTCTAACGCTGGGCCATTGAGACCTGACGACAGAGAGAGTCAAAGTTTGTGTTTATAAAGCCCCTGGAACATTCCACCGCTTTAATTATGTTGAGTGTTGCCACCACCATTTTAATGTGTTTGTGAACTGTTGAAATTTTTTAATAACTATATTGTATTTACCACGTCAATAGGTGGCGTGATGCAATAAACAAAAATTTGAGTAGTGAGTGAGACTTGTAAATATTAGCCAATTGGCTTGGACAATGTAAATATCCATTGTACAAATTTTATTAATTGATGATTTCTGGATAATAAATTTTAACACAGTAGGTCATGTCCGAATACAGCTGAAGCTAATTTTGTAGTTAATTGTCTATACAATCACATTGTCACAGTATAGTAGCAATAAAACAAGAATAAATCGATAATTAATACACTCAAATTGTGGATACAATCAAATTATCACTGAAATCAGTAGCATTTACTATGATATATTTTAACTTAATATTAAATGTAAAAACAAAAATCATTTTTAAACCCTATTTTTTATCCGAGCTTTAGGTAAAAGTCTTTGGCGCCCATCGAAGTCAGCGACGGACGGCTCCTTCCAAGTATGCGCTTGAGCAGATTGACTGGATGTCTTCGTGGATCCCGACCTAGCCGCGGCATAATATCTTCAGCTAGGGTAACTGTTGTCTCCTCAAGGAGGCAGATTATAGTATTTTTGGTCTAAATATTTAGTGCGTGAGAGATTGGTACAATTAACAGTCAAATTTTGGACATAGAAAATGTACATACTTCAGTTTTCCTCTTGGACTTCAGTACGCTTACGAATTTAAAATTACCGTGTTGGCAAGCTAGAGACATCTCTTGTGCTCCAGAATCAGCTATTAAGAATTTGTGCTCCAGAATTGTGCTCCAGAATCAGCTATTGTTCGTTGAGCATATTGAATTTCTACGGAATATCTGTATCAAATATATCTGTATCAAACAAAATATATCTACGTATCTGAAATTGAGGCCATTCTTATGTAATAAAACTTCAAGTTAGGCATCTAATACAGAATATGCAAAGACTTTATTTCTTCCGAAGTCTCGTATTTCATTTCAGGTGAAGTGGTGTGAAAAGATTATTTAGGTTAAGACAAGGCAGACACTGTCCTTCATACTTGCACCTTTTAACAAACATTCCTTAACTTCTCTTGAAGATTTTCGCAATCTTCTCTTCAGGACAATTTCTTATCACCGTTATAAGTTATGGAATGACAAAAACGATAGTACTCGTTTGGTGTCACGTCCGGACTATAATCAAAACTTCCCAACCAAACTCCCGGAGTTTTTGGCATGTCACTATTGACGTATGTGGCCGTGGCGTTGTCCTGATGAAACACAACTTGTTTATTGATCAATCCCGGCCGCTTCCGATCGATCACTAGCTCAAACGGTCTAATTGTTGACAGGAGAAGTCCGAATTTAATGTTTGGCCATATGGAAGCAGGTCATATTGAATGATTCCTATCCAATCCCACCAAACACACAGAAAAACTTTTCTGGTTGTTAATCCTGGTGTGGTCACCGTTTGAGCCGTCCCGCCGCTTTTTAGCGACAGATTTACAATATTGTCGTATTTAATCCATCTTTCATCTGTAGTCACCATCAGTTTCAGAAAAGACTCCGTTTAGCCGAGACCTCGCAGATGGAAATTCGGTCCATCATATCGTTTTGGGTCAATTCGTTTAGCAGCTACTTTTTGAATCCAGCTTTATGCAAATGGGTTAAAACTGTTTTGTGCTCGATCTTCAGCTCTTGGGCGATACTACACTGCTAACATGGCACTCTACTTCGATAATTTCCATGATTTTATCAACATTTTCGACAACGGACCTGTCTGTGCTAGGTGCAATTTTAACATAAAAATTACTGGAACGGAATCGACGAATTTTTTTCTCATTCGTTTTCATTTCATCACTTATGTGCTACTGTATAGACACTTTATGCCTACTGGATAGACTCGATATGAGAAAAAAGCACAAAGAAAAAGTGTTACAAGTTATTTTTTGACAATGGATAAATCAAAGCAAATATTTGTGAGGATGTCAACAATTGCATAGGGACGGAAGGAAAATGGTGGTCTAAGTACTCATAACGTGGTGTAATATTCGTGGAAAGGAACAGTTACATGGAAAGGTTACGTGGAAAGGTACAGTTACATGTTTTAAGGTACATGAAAAATAAAAATTTCAAATAGAATTTAATTTATTGCATTAACTTTAGTGCACAAATTGTTTATCTCTATCTATACCTATGGCTAGGCATATTGGATATTCTATTCTGTGTTATTCTGTCGTAATCTGCGCGGCGATTTAAATTTTAATAAACCCGCATGAAAGGTAGTAGTCGCAGCCAGAGCAAGAAAGGACGAGAGACAGATTCGAACGACCGATGATGACATGACGGGCAGCAGCCAGAATCACTCATACACGCATAAATGTATGCATGCATCCTTATACAACGAACATCCATACGCACATATGGAACAAAACAACGAAAGCTACAAAACCAGTAGCCAAAGAAAAATAATGAAAAAACTGAGCCAAAAACGAAACAAAAATAAAGAACACAAAAAAAATACGGTATAATATTGTTAGTTGTAAGTTCGAGAATGGCTACTGTGTTCCAGAAGAGTGCAATAGTAATCATCAATTTGCGGTTCTTTTCTTTTGCAGCATATATTATTATTAAAATTGAATCTCAGTAATAATAATGCTGTGTAACTAATAATTACGGTGATGGGAGTGATGTACACTTTTCTACATATTTTTATTTCTACCACTATTTTAATGTCGAAGTCGACTCTTTTATTTCAATGTCAAATCGATAATATTATGTTGGGGATAAACAATGTATTAGTTTTTCGCTAGATGGCTCTAGTGATATATATCTCGTGATGTATTCCGCATAAGTTCATACTTATACTTGTTGGAAAAATAACATTACGTACTAAAAAATCACGTGTTTTTCATCGCACTAAAATATTTTGGATCCATGACGTCATAATGAATATGATCCATGCAATTTTACATACTCTACCAAACTGCTTTTGTTGGTAATTTTTTTTCTGACAATTAGTAAATACGAAATAAGCTAACTTAAACGAACAGGGAATAAACATAAACTAATCTGACATAACCTAACCAAATTCCAACATAACTCTAACCTAACGTAAGGTGAGGCTTAGGATGTAGGTAATAGATTAAATAACATACATTACTTTAAAAATCAACAAAATAAAAAATAAATAAAATACCACTTCCAGTTCGAACCCAGACTTCAAAGCTCCATATTCCAAGGCCTTACCATTTACGCTACTTTGATTCCTCCTTATAACTTGTTTTTCAGAATATATAAGCAGGCACACATATGGATCCAAGTAGTTTTAGTTGCATAATCATTATGTTGTCATGGATCCAAAATATTTTACTGCGATGAGAGACACTCGTAAAATTTGTTTAACAGTGTCAGCATGAACGAGAATATATTTTTTACTAAGCACATGTGTAAGACAGCAACGAAAACCTTCAGTAAAGCGGCAAGCCTGAGAAAACTCGAGCCTATAGTAAAAAGTCCGAGAACTTCGAAACAAAAGTTCTACTTAATTTAATCGAGTCTTTCATTCTCTATGCTGTACCCGTATGCTCAGGAGCACTCAACCCTCAGAGAACAGCCCAATTACTGACCCAAATACAGAAAATAGGCCTAAATGGGAGTCACTAACTCGCATATAGAACAGTCTCAATGGAGGTCTTACGTGTAATATCTGCAACATCACCCCTACAATTATTAACTGCTGAGTGGGTAGAAATCTGAAATCTTCTGATCCGTAGTCAGACGCGTTATCCGTTGCTCCACAGCGCCTCTTGTAAACATTTTCTGTGCACCCTTTATTTAACGCTTTACACGCTTTATTGAAATAAAACGTGTAAAGAAAATGTTTAAAAAGAGGTCCTGTGGCGCAACGGATAACGCAACGGATAACGCATAAGGAACAATTTACCACAAAAAGTAATTTTTCAGAAAAACTTTTTTTTGGTAAAAAATATAAAAGAAGGATGGATGCACGGGAATGTACGGATCCACAGTATGTACGTTCAAGAATTTCTCCTACCCTACTGGACCGATTTGGTTGAAATTTAGTAGGAAGATGCACATGATTATTCCGTAATACATTTTTTTTTAATTTCTAATTCCAATATGGCGGACATGGACAATTTTTTTATTCAGAAATTCAGATTTTAAACTAGGAGGCTGGAATTTTGCACACATATTATACCTTGTATTATTCGTCGAATGATATTAGTCTCATGTTGCCAACTGTTATAAAACGCCACGTTGCTACATTTAAATTTTAACAAATGTTTTATATGTGTCAGGAACTATAAGATAGGATATTCGAATAAACTTTGTTGTATAGGCTAACTAAAGCTTCTTCGATTTTATTTGAACCATTTTTTTCGAAAATCACGATCTAACATATATACAGGATGGTTTTTGTTTTGGAAATTTTGCGATTCATTTTAGTGAATGAGCGAGTTCTAAAACCCGAGAATCAAGTGAATTTTGCAAGAGAATCAAGTGCAGAAAACTATTAATTGTCTCCAAAAATGCTGTTAAGAATTGATAGAACAACTCGAACAAAGGGCGACAGACTTATGAACTTACCTCGAACGTAAAATTATGGTGCATGAATAGACGAGGAGACTTCGACTTCCACCTTACGCAGGTGTTATTTGGACTTGGCTACTTCATATGCTATCTAGAAGATTTCAAGATCACAACCTCGCTAAATGTGTTCATTGGGACAACAGCGTTGAACATACATCTTCCACTGCCCAGTATGGGGGTGCAGTGCAAAGTGAAAGCGATTGAGGGTGTAAAAACGCTGAAGCATTTGGCGAATAAGTTAATCGGCAAAATCCCACAAACTATGCAGAAGTGGGACGTCTGCGTGCAGCTGCATTCGTTTATTTTAGGCAGCAAGAATTGCAAATAGATGGTGTTTGTTGAGCACTGCGGAATCAAGCCGGCTCCATAACAGTGATTGGTGCAAATATCAGCTCAATCCGCTACTACAACAACATAAAGTTTTAACATTTCACCGCTTCTCCTGGGAAATACAATTCATGACAGGCTAGGGGGGGGGCGAGGGGGGGAGTTGTTAGCACCCTAGGAGAGACATGGTTTAAGGATTCTTCACCTACCACGTAAAAAAATACAATGAACTGCAATTATTTCAAATACACTTTCGAACGGCAGCATTATGTCACTGGTACGGCGCAGTTGTATAATGTCTGGTATTTCGAAGCTCAAGTGAATGCTGAAGAGATGCTTATAATAATGCATAAAATAGGTCTGTGTTCTGACTATTAATTTTTTTAAGAATCAATGTACAAAATGCTGAATCACATTGTCGAATTTATTTACATAAATTAATTAAGAAAATATAACTTATTGTCATCATATAAAATACTTAAAGTATATGCTGCAAATATGTCTCAGATTTTTATAAAATATTTATAAGTAATGGTTTATTTAAGGCGGTAGGCTGCGGCAAAGCTGCGGCGTAGGCAAATACTGGTATCAGGGGATTCATGGTGTGGCGAATTGATGGTGTGACGAATTCTTGGGTAGTTGAATTGAAAAGTTCTTGGCGACTACTCTGTTAGAAATTACTCGAAAAGCGAGTCAATGACGGGACAATACTGGCGAATACTGGGACCGGGAGATTTATGGCTATGCGATTTATAAGGGTGCTAGTGTTCTGATTATAACTTTAAAACAGAGAAATGATCAAGAAAAACTGGGCGTAAACTCATGGTGGGTGAAAGGACGAGGAGACCTCAACTTCCACCTTACGTAGGTGTTATATGGGCATGGCAACTTCTTGTACCATCTAGAACGTTTTAAGATCACAACCTCGCCAACATGTGTTCCATTGGGACAATCTTCCACTGTCCATCATGCAGGGAGCACTGAAAACAATTGAGGGTGTAGTGAAAACGCGGAAGCATTTGGCGATTACGTTTCGGCGAATAACTTTATCGAAAAAATGATACAGACAGTGCAGAAGTAGGACGTCCTGACTGCAGCTGTGGTCGTCTATTTTAGGCAGCAAAAATTGCAAAAGAATCGGAGTCTATCCGGGCCCATAACCATGGTC
Source organism: Adranes taylori (assembly GCA_009867245.2). Classification (NCBI taxonomy): domain Eukaryota; kingdom Metazoa; phylum Arthropoda; class Insecta; order Coleoptera; family Staphylinidae; genus Adranes; species Adranes taylori. The sequence continues at coordinate 6,064 of WYDF02040635.1, read as the reverse complement.
AGTGCAAATATCAGCTCAATCCGCTACTACAACATAAAAGTTATAACATTCCTCCGATTCCCCTGGGAACTACAATTCATGGCTACGGAGAGTTGATAGTGCCCTAGGTGGGACAGGGTAACAGGATTCTTCACCTACCACGTAAAAAATACAACGAACGAAAAAATATATAATATCTAGTATTTCGAAGCTAAAGAGAATACTGAAGAGATGTTTGTAATAATGCACAAAATAAGTCTCTGTTCTGACTATTAAGTTTTTTTAGGAATCAATGTACAAAATACTGAGTCACATTGTCGAATTTATTTACATAAATTAATAAAAAAAATATAACTTATTGTCATTCTATAAAATAGTTTAAATATATACTGAAACTATGTCTCAGATTTTGATTAAATATTTATTATCATAATAAATGTAATTTAATGATCACTTAGTTATATTATGTTGTCTACTCCTGGCAATGGCATGGGATTGGTTTATCCGTCTGCATTCAATTACAAAAACAAAACAGTAGAGAAAAAATACAATAAACAAAACTCAAATGTCGAAATATAAAATAAGACGCTAGTTGGTGTAGAACAAACTAAACGACAGACTAAGAACGATATGGAGAAAGAGACGCGGTGATGCAAAATAACATCAACAACAACAAACACCAACAGCAACAACAACAACAACAAAAAAACACCATAAAAGCTGGATTATTAAAACACAACACGAGTCGAATTTCTGAGCACGAAATTTTTCACAGCAACGCAACGCGACACGTGTCAAAGCATAAAACGAAAGAATGCAACGAAATAAATTATCTAGAATAGTTTGCGGACTTCCCAAACAATACCTGTTCTCACCTTTCACAATTTAATCGCGAATGGATATTTTAAAATATCTGCATAAATAGATGTATAAAACATGAGGTGTCACAACGCAGTTGAAAGGTCTTAAATTTGAATGGCCCGATAGAATTTTGCGAGTAATTTTTAAATCAAGTGGGTGTCTAGTAAATTTAATCGAGAGTTTACATTAAATATATACGATGGCTGATCATTTAATAACGATAATTTACATTGTAATGAAAAACCATCACAAATATTGACTGTAAATAAAGAGCAAACTGAATTTTTCGAATAGAAATACTTTTATTTGTTAAATCTACTATTTTCACTAAATTTCGGTACATTTTAGACAATTTTAGTAATAAATAAAAGGTTCTTCGGGTTTAGGTCAACAGTCATTGAATATGTTTTTGATTATACTACGGCTATTCAGTTCTAAAGCCATAATCAGGACTAGAAACGACAAGTACTTATATAGTACCAGGTTTATCCAGATAGTAATGTCAATGATTTTTTCGGGAAGCGACTATACGTCGCAGCGCTCTGGTGGGTAGGGATGAGTAGAGGTGAATGTCATGCTAGTCGCCTCCGAGTAGCTAGAGAGTTCGGACAGGATTTTTGGTTAAACTCGTTTCGGTCACCCCGTGCAAACTAAAATGCAGCAATCTGTAGAACAACGGATAGCGATCAAGTGTTGCGTTAAACTTGGCAAGACCGCAGCGGAAACTGTTACAAAGATTGATACGGCTTTTGGCAATGATTGCCTTTCAAATCGATAAGTCTACCGGTGCCACAAGGCCTTTGTAGAAGGCCGTGAGGAGGTGAGCGATGAACCACACGCTTAACGGCCATTAATGACCAGTACCTACGAGAACGCGACTCGCGCGAGAGATCTTTTGAACTCAGACTGTCTTTTAAGTGTTAATTTAGTGGCAGGGACATTACATATTCCAAAAACTATCATTCACGAAATTGCGAGGAACAATTTAAAGATGCGGAAAGTGTGCGCGAAGCAAAGTGTTAACGGCGCAGAGTTGAAACGTGTCAGGAGCTTTTGGCCTTGTGTGAAGAAAACCCCCACTTTTTAGACAAAGTAATCACAGGAGACTAGTCCTGGATGTTCGAGTATGACCCCGGGACAAAGAGGCAAAGTGCCCAAGAAGCTCAGAATGAGTATATCAAAAATCTAGACCATACTCATTGTGTTTATCGACATCAGGGTGCTTATTCACCACGAGTACGTACCGAATTTTCCATGAGACCAAAAAATTCTATGAGAGTGGAAGTTTGCAAGAGACTCAAACGCAGGGTTCAACGCGTTCGGCCTGACATCGCGACGAATTGGAAACTTCACCATGACAATGCGCCAGCGCACACATCCTTTGTTATGACCAGCTACCTGGCCAATGCAGATGCGCCAACGGTTCCCCAGCCTTCCTACAGTCCTGATGTGGCTCCCCCAGACTTGTTTTTGTTACCGCGCTTGATAACTCCCTTAAAAGGTCAACATGTAGGGACGGTCGACAACATCAAAAAGGCTTGCACCAAGGCTTTAAAGGACATTCTAGAGAAGGACTTCCGTGACGCCTTCGATGCCTGGCTTCTCTTTTGCTTCTCCAGGTGGTTGATAGAATTAAATAGTTGAATGGTTAGCTAAAATGTTGTAGGTTGTTTCAGTTGGTTAGCATGTCCAGTTGGTAGTGTGAGGTAAGCTGTTGGAAGCGGAATAATCGTCGGTGGTACTCTTCACGTGTCTCTGGAGTTCTATCTCTGCTATCCTCGTTGTCTCGCTGCATTGGGTGGTTGACCTCCCTCTTCCACTGACGTTGACATCTTTGTTTTCTCGTTGACGAAGTAAGTGTCAAGGAAGTGTTATGAAATATTGCTACGAGTGAGTGAAATAAGAAGTGAATAAAACGATGATGATAACAGAACGAAAGATGGTTTTATTTTAGTTTGATTTTAATGAAATAAAATAAGATTGCTACTGGTGCTTACTTTGATACAAATGAAATTCAAGACTTTGCTCGTTGTTCAAGAAAATAGGTTTGATCACTTAATGGTAAATTATTGCTGATCGAATCGTGCAAGGTCCTCACTCGTAGACGATCAGAACAAGGTCCAAAATGCGCCTCAGGAACGCTAGATTGAGTGGGCCCTTTTATGTGAAATTAGCTAATAGACGTTACTAGCTTCTGTGGCCCTTGACTCACTTCTCTAACACAGTAGTTGCCAAGAACTTTTCAATTTGACTACCCAAGAATTCGCCTATCCAAGGATTCTCCGATCCCAGTATTTGCTTACGCCGTGGCCTGCTGCCGCTCTTCACTCACTTTTCTAACACAGTAGTCGCCAAGAACTTTTCAATTTGACTACCCAAGAATTCGCCTATCCAAGGATCCTCCGATCCCAGTATTTGCTTACGCCGTGGCCTGCTGCCGCTCTTCACTCACTTTTCTAACACAGTAGTCGCCAAGAACTTTTCAATTCGACTACCTAAGAATTTTCCTATCCATGAATTCTCCGATCCCTGTATTTGCCTACGTCGCTGTTTTGCTGCGGCCTGCTGTCTTGAATACTTCTGCTACAAAATTTTTACTAAGTCTAGAATTTCTACCAATGGAAAAATTTCTTCCTGATCCGTTGAAATTTCTAAGGATCAAAATTGCATTGCCCTGTTGATGAAAGCATAAGTGGTGCGTTTTGCCACCACATAAACGGTGGTGGGTAGTTTTCTTTTCCGTGAAACTAAACTTTTAAAAACTTGTAAAAAATCCAAATCGTAGAATTGTCGTTCATAGCCGTTTTGATTGGGCATAAATGAACACGTACAATAATGCAACTTACCGGCACTCCCTAGCTTTCCGTATGGTCGAAAGAAAAATCAACAAAAATGCATTTCAAAATTCTGCACTTTTACATATTTCATTTATCGGGCCCAATTTCGGGCCCTCCATATAATTTCAAAATATTCAAACAGCCTATCAAACGTATCCTTGTTTAATTTTGTAACGTGTAACTTTATTGTGGACCCCAAACGGCCGAGACTATGGTAGCATGTCAAATAAAGTCGATTTATATTTTTTCTCAAAAATGGAGAAATCTTTCGAAAATGTGATTATTTCATTATTTTCTTCAATATTTTTGCAATTTCATAGCATTTTTCAAATTTTTCTACATATACATAAAACTTTATAATTTCAGTTTTTCGTAATATTTCATTTCTCTCCCTATATGTACGTCTCAATTTTTCAATTTTTTTTTTTTGGAATCAAATATACAGAATTTGAACATGTATCAAATTCCGTAAACACTATATTATTAACCTTGTCCAGGAAGCTATAATTTTCTTAAAAAGATCCAAAATAGGACATAGTCATCTCCAGTTTTTTCATGTTTTTACGAGTTGCTCGCTTTTAAGGTTTTAATAATATATACTTTACGGGACCAAAAATCTTGGGGGCATCGCATTGAAACGCCTTCAGCTAAAGGTCTTAGAAATAACAACGAATTATAGAAGACTAGCAATCGGTCGAAACCACAAAAGGATGAGAAGCTTAACGGCTATTTCACCCACAAATATGGTGGGTGAAATATACGTTAAAAACTCTTCAGCTTTAACAAAATCCAGATGCGGAAATCTAAACCATCGGTGTAAATTCACATACACATATTTATGGTAAAGCGAACGGCAAAACATCATATAAGCGGTAGGACGTTATGTCTGCATCATTAGAGTATTATATTTTATGCGAATCGGCATTTATTTGATGTATGATGCTTCCGAGGTTAGCGGCTTATTTGATAATTTCACGCCATTTATTTCTTATGCGGATTAAATTTTTATTTAACCATTTTATATTATTTGTTAATTAATCATTATTAAATTGATTTGTTAAATTATATTTGAAGAATTGAATTACATTTGAGTAGCCAATTTATATTATATTAGAGGATTACTTACTAGGTTAATTATTTATTTGAATTAATTGACATGGGGTATGTCAGTGAATTTAGATGCTGAACATCTTTTTGTGGAACTTCTATGGCGCAAAGTTTGGACTCGAATTCAGCAGGCGGCCGCTACGCAAACGATGAAACCCTCAACTAAGCAAAGATGGATCTCCGAAAACACTCTGAAATTAGTTGATAAAAGACGCCAATTAAAGGCAAGAGGACTCAACGATCAGGAGATATGTAGGAGATGTGCAGAACTCTCAAGAACTATTCAAAGAGATTGCCGCGGAAACAAGAACAAGAATCTTAACATGCTGTGTTCAGAGATTGAGGCCCACGCCCAAACTGCCGAAACAAGTGATCTCTTTAAGAAAATAAACCAAATAACCGTAAACCATCACATAGAACATGGGCCATTAACAACAAAGAGGATCAACTGGTGACCGAAATATCGAAAGTGGGTGAAGTCTGGAGAGAATATTGCGGAAATCTATACAGTGATAACAGTTCACACCTGAAAATGTTGACACTACTGGTCAACATTTTCAGCACGAGCCGCGAGCACGAGTCGTTCATTTTGCGCTCTGAAATTGAGACTGCAGTTCAACGGCTGGGACTACAAAAGGCACCTGGTATTGATATGATCACAGATGAGCACATAAAGACGATGAGACTTCATGGTGTTCACATTTTGTATCGACTTCGGAAATATAGGACAGTAGTTAATGCCCGTCTGACTGGCAAACATCTGTCATCATGTCACTCTATAAGAAAGGTTCGACGAGAAACTGTACTAATTTTCGTCTGATAGCTCTCATTTCTCACGTGGGCAAGGTCATGCTTTATGTGATGCAGCAGAGGCTACAGCATTTTCTCTCCTTAAAGCACTTATTCCACTCTTCGATGGGTATGCTCGAAATAGTCATTTGGGACGCATCAACTGCATCTTCAGGTGATTGAAATCGTTGACCACGCAGTGCATTCTTAATGTCGGGAAATGTAAAAAATCGTTGGGGGTTAAGTCAGGCCTGTGCAGAGGATGATCAAGCAATTCGATGTTTTTTGCTCCAAAACCTCAAATGTTTGTCGCAGTGTGAGCACTCGCATTGTCATGATGAAGGATGCTCCGACGCTGTAGGTTCTTTTTCATAGCTCACGGAACAGGCAGGCTTTGTTAAGAGCAGACAAAGCCTGCCTGCCTGAGCACACGCGAATAGATACTCAACCTACGTCAACTGATAGAAAAAGTAAGAGAGTTCTACACACCC
>WYDF02040624.1:0-12462 GCA_009867245.2 Adranes taylori | reverse complement strand
GCGGGGGGGGGGGGGGGGGGGGGGGGGGGGGGGGGAGAGGAAACAAATACTTCTTGAAAGAGTTAGATAGTGTAGAATATGTAGATAATGTGTAGAATATGCGGAAAGAAAGATGAAAAATGGAATCATTGAATAAAATATAATGAGGGGATACTGTAAAGTGAAAAGAAAATGAAATTGGGGGAAAACTTGGGGGTACGTTTAGGACAGGAAAGAGAAAGATTGAAATTAATGAAAAGAGTTAGGTACGAAATAAATAAAAAAGGTAAATAGACTATGACGAGGGAAATAAAAGGAAATGGAAAGCATATAGGAGCGAAATAAGGAAAAATAAAGAAAGGAAATTGATGAATACGTGTAGAGTAGATGTATGTAAGGAATGAGATATGAGAATGGAAAAAGTCGTGAAAATGCCAAATTGCTATTTTATAAGAAAAAATTATAATTTCTTACTGTTTATGGGGAAGCAGGATTATGGGTTTAGTTTATGTAACCAGCAAGCCATCTTTCACCGTTTATATGCCTTTAGTTCTTGCAGTAGTGTCTACGCCAAATTAATCTAATTTGCTGATTTTATTAAAACGAGGATTTATCGAATAGTAATTAGGCTAGCTGTCACCCATAGGTGCTTACCAAAAGAGTGAAGGAAGCATTGTATTCATAAGGTCGTAGAATCCTTTGAAAAATGTTATGACTAGTCAAGGAAAATGGAACCTGGTGAATACGATATAACAGAAAGTTAAGCAGCTTGAATGAGGCAGAACAAGAAGTCAGAAGAGGAAGGTTGGGATAGTCAGGAGAGCTGAAGAGGATGGAGAGAAAGCAAGCGACACGTTCGTATTTCATCGACATGTGTACAGCTAAATGCTAGAAACTGAAACTGAATACAAATAAATCTCAGGAAATATTAATCTTGTGCGTCAGGTCAATTTAACGTGTGACCGCAGTCAGAATTGTTCATGTTCCACGGTTCTCAGTGAGCTCGCAGAGAGCACAAGCAGATAAGTACTTAAGTATTTCAGCGATTTGAGTTTCGGAACGTCTCTAAATGCTTATTAAAAGAAACAGCATTCACAGTTTGCAATACAAGTCTATTTATTATTATGGACAATCCAAATGAATACAAAGAAATTAAATATCAAAACTTAATATCGTAATAATGGCGGATAGCAAATTAACAAAAACAATAATATTAAACACAAAGCATCATATACGCGGTGCATGTAGCAGTGCAATCATGCGATGATAGTGATAACAATCTTAGCAAGATGGGAAGTAAATACATATGGTATATAATGCACCGGGGATGCGGGGGATTACCAGAATAAAATGGTACAGACTAATATATACTCTAGTGGGCGGAGCGTAACAGGAAACACTGTAAGCTGTAACAAAGCATATTACTTGAAATTACTTGAATAACTTATTAAATTTAAACGTAGCCTCTGCTATGGAAATGAAGGCGATTTGTTACGGTGCATCGTCTAATAACCATTGCTATATGCACCGCTTATATTTTGGTTTGTTTATAATATGATCGTTAATGCTGATTTGCTAACCGCCATTAATGCGTTATTAATTTAGTACTTACTTTGACATTTGTGTATTGACATTTTATTTTGAATTTATATTTTTCCTTGTTTGTATTGTCTATGAACACCAATGTCGTTAATGCTGTTTCATTATTTAGCAGTTAGAATGTATTTCAGCTGCACACAAGAACAAGAACTCCTGGACCACTCACGTACTTAGCTGCCCGTGTTCTCAGCGAGTCTATTGATGACCGGTGGAACAAAAAGAACAGTTCTAACGTGCGGTCTCACATTAAACTGACTTGGCGCTCGCGCTTCTTATATAATGAATTAATATATTAGTTAGCGCCATTTCTGACATCGCTTGACTCTCCATTAGCTGCATCGCGAGCGAGTCTATCACAAAGCCACTATAATACTTCTGGGAGCGTAGATGTTACATTTAGTGAGCGACTAAAACGGTTACGTTACGGTTACTGAGCAACCTCTGTTAAGCTGCATTAGTAATATTCTCACGTTTCATTTTGGAGGAGAGGGTTGCTCTCCGACGTGACATTGATAAGAGCGGGGATTTTGGTATGGGTACGTAGCTACCCCTGCTTAGAGAGGTACTAAGATCTCTTATTATTTTGTTTGAATACTCCATTTAATTTATCTACTACTAATAAAGTTATTCTTTGAATTATCTTGTCGGAATACGCGATTTATATTCCCCTGACTTCCCAATAGAATTTAAAATAAAACACTGGTCTGAACTCTTGCTAAAGTGGGCGTAACTTTCAGATTTAGTTGTGCCGTCTGAGGCTAAATAACTAATAGTGATGGCAATTATCATTTATTTTTATAGTCGATGCACAGTGATCTTATTTATTCCTTTGGATTTAATTTAGATTACCGTGATCAATAAACTTGTTACTAAATAAGTTTAATTTACTTTATTCGTAAAAATCTTAAAAGAATCATGACTTATTTGAAGTAAGAATCATCATATTTTGACAATTTCATACTTAAAATATTTATTTAATTTATTCTGAACACTGACCCACTACTTTTATTTTAGTAAATTATATTTTTAATCCGAATTAATTCATAATTATTATTTTCATTGAACTAACGGGCATAGCCTTCGACGGCCGCTGCCACATCTCGTTTTTGTTTCTTTTTGGTCTCCCCTCTCATTAGACGGTCTGGCCACCTCTGTGCAGATTTCACTAATTGCTTCTAGCCTTGCACTACATACCATTAAAACTACCCATGCTGTACACTTATGGACATTGAGTATAATTAAAAATCAATAACTATTTTTTCAATTTGATCATAAAACAGATCTATTGTACTTTGCTCAATGACACCACATATTTAAATCTTATTTACATCACTAAGCATTTTATTGCATCTAATTATTATCTTAAAGAATTTACATTATTTGTGAGTATAAAATATTCAATCTTTTAACGCCGAATGAAATACGAACGAGGACAAAATACCTTGTTACAACATACACTTTAGTGGACAGAGAGAGAGGGGGGGGGGGAGAGAAATGAATCTCTGTAAGTCGCTATAACACTTCGAATAAAACTAACTTCGGTAAGTATAGGTTAGTAAGATATACTTTAGTAGACAGCACGAGAAAGGAAACACTGAAAGTCACTATAACACCTTGGCGAGTGAAAGTAGTGACCAATTCGGTTGGCATAGGTTAGAAATATACATTCTAGTCGTATACACTCTAGCAGGTTGGCGCTAAGGTAGAAGGAGAAACGAAGCTATGCGAAATATATGCGATAAGTAAAATATTATATGGTATATCTAATTGCTTACCGGTCAATGCTTGTTCTCGCTCGGCAGCTGTTGTTGCGGAATTTTGCAGCTGTCTGATTTGCTTCGCAATAGCACATCAGGAACTAACGAAATTTAATAAGTGCACCGTTATTTATAACCTAGTTAGTGTGACATGAATGCCACACTTTGCAGCATCGTACATGAAAAATAGACAGCACGGCAAGATTCTCATTCCTACCAGCAGTGAGTGATACCTACACGAATACGAATTTCAGACAGCGCGCTTATGTTACGTACCTCGCGATATAGCGAATACGCATTTGCGTAATTATTTATTACACAAATGAGACATACAAGTAACTTTCTTACCGAACTACAATGAGGAATTAACTTGAATTGAGATAATTGATGCTGTGAAGCAGAACAAAAATGTATGACGTTTTAGAAATCATTTATTTCCAAAAATTGCAGCAGGTATCGACACGTCTTTAAAGGCCATACAAGATATTAAGAAGAGTCCATACTATGAGTTCTAGAAGAAGACAAACGGATTTATGGAATACTGACTCTGAAGGTTTCTAGCAATTCTATAATTTGGAAACGTTAGACATCGTTTTGCTTGGAGATCACTTGGGGAGGGCTTCACCACAGAACTATTCTATACAGGTCTAAAAATATTGTTTACACTAACGTTTTGTATAAACTTGATGTATTGTAACAAAGCATGTTACTGTTAAATTAAAAGAATCGCTAAATTACATAATGCTTCCTAATAAATAAACTGTTGCGTGCTTTACTGTCACTGTAGAACAGAACCTATGTTTAATATGTTTTTCGTATATAGTATGTATGATGGTTTATGTACGTTAGCTCTGTATATTATATGGATATGCGAAAGGCAAGTGGATTATTTGCACGCTTCACTGTAAGAGACCGCAATGGAAATAAAATAATATGTGTTGGCTGCTCGTAGCTGCTACTGCTACCGCATATACTGAGTTCTACTGTAACGTGTGAAGTAATGTAGAGAGTGGAATTGGGTGTTACGTCGCCACGTAGGGTAGCGTTAATACCGAAATTAGTATAGGATTGTGTAAGGGAGACCGTATAAGGAAATATATGCCGTTTGGTTGACTACACACCGAGACCCGTATAACAGATATACAGTTGTGTGACGGCTATAAATAGCCTGTCTATAAATAGCGAGTCTTTGAATAGAATTATTTATTCCAATTTTGAGAACTGGAAGACAAGCAGTCCAGCAGTAGCAGAACGACCAGTCAAGCAAGCCAAGCCGAGGAAATGGACAAAGGGACAGTCAGCAACAGTCGCCGAGAAAATAACATGTTTGGCGAGTAATTTTATGTACTACACACTATTCTGTTTATTGTATGTGTATTGTATAGCTTTGTTTCTTTTACTACCGCACCTTCAAACTATCTCCTACGTTACGAGAGTGTATAAGGTCACTCGTACGCATAAGCGTAACTGATCGTAGTCACTGAAGCTTTCGTGACAACTACGCAAATCCGTCATTTAATACAGATCCAAATTGGAAAACTGTAATACTTGGAAAGTAACAGATATTTGGTGCCTATGGAAAACAACATGAGGGGTGATTTTGAAAACTCATTCAACGGATGTTGTGAAGGACGATATTTTTGCCGATTCTTAAGAGTTCAAAGGCTCTGTTGAGTTTTAGGATAAGGTATATTCTTGAGATTATCTATCACAAAGTTGATGATTGTCGGCAATTTCTTATTACAAGTGGTGTGTGAAGTTATATGGAAGTTTGAGATTCTGCAAAGCCCTCAGCAAGTTTATGATTTAGTTTATGATTTTAACTCCAAAAACGGTTAGTTGGAAGTTTGGGGATGGATTCATTGTTTGCTAATACTTGACACTTTCACTAGAATTTTTTATTGTCTCAATACTTCAGTTTGGAAGTGGTGTCAAACCAAGAAAATCTGAATGTAATACAATTTGCAAATAAATGAGTTAAGTTGTGCGCAATAAAATTTTAAGCCGAATTGGTATATCAAGTTGGTCCTACTCGAATTTACTTGCAGAAACTCTTTTCCGTGTCAGGAGTAGTCTGAAAATTTCCCTTTTCTGAGACTACTTCCTAAAGCGATATTATTAAATAGACATTCACTTCCTCCAGATATACATATCTTAATCATGTCTCATTAGCATTATTATTTAGTCATAAAGATTTCAGACTTATGTGTAAACTATAGGGAAAACACAATTTCATGCTATCTGTCTGAAGGATCTTTGGCATGCAAAACGCTTTCTGGTGATGTTCAAATTGACACATGCTCAATAAGCACTGTCTCTGGCTGCAAGAAACTGCTAAATTAATATATGACATACTAAGCTCCATTAGTTTAATGAGTCAGAGGGAACAGAGAAAACTCTATGTCTTTTCGGACTGTTAGTTGGGGAGAGGGTTTGAAAGCCCGCTATAACTGAAGGGGAGAACAAAACTCGATGCACAAAACTCGATGTACAGAAAGCAGAGCCTCAATTGAATAGTAGTTTTGAAATAAAAATTCAAAAGCAAAAGTGCTGTCCGTTTGTCTGATGAAAATGAATAATTTAAATAATTAAGTACTATTTTATAATTTTTGTAAGTTGGCAATGAAACTCAACACGATCATTAAATAATTCTTTTGAATCAAATTAATTTTTACTTCAAGTTTGTTACAGAATAAAATATAATTTATTGAACGTATGGGTTTAATTAAATAAATATGTATTAAATAAGTTGTTCTAATACGCTATCCAGATAATTCAGCCTCATTTTATCGATTTACTGCATTGAGCGATTAGTCGTACGTTTGAAGGAAGAGATGGTTTGTAATTTTTATACTTGATGATAAATTCAGAGATGGGATTTAATGTTTATGAATTTGATTAACTACTTTAAATTCTGTAAATATTGTTAATAAAGTAAATTCTAAAGAGTCTTGGTGAATTCATGATTGCATATAATTCTTTAGAGTACAACGTCTCGGATTTTTTTGTTGGGTGAAAGAGTAATTCTCTGATAAGATTTTCACAGGGTAACCCTTCCAGCTAGTAGTTACGTACAAAAATTAAATGTAACAATATTGGCTTTTAAACTGGCGGAGTTATCTACATTCTAGATGATACGAACTACGGTGTTTATACTCGCAGATAATTCCACGAAAGCACTGGTGTCGTTAACTACCAGATGTTATCTGGAGCCTGAGAACCACTTCAAATAATTCTTATACTCCCAGATATCTCCACAAATATTTATATGATGTCATGTAATGTACTATGATATTAATATTATTTCAAATGTGATTTCATGTATTTAAAATTTCATATTTTATGACAAATTATTTAATAGTTAATTATAAACTCCCATGAATAAATATATCCCCTTTAAAAGGAATTGAATGGAAAGTAAAGTAGGTTTCGGATAGGTTTCGAAAACATTCATTGAATAAAATGATGAAATTAGAATACGCTAAATAACGTACACATATCGACTACATATTTATCAAATCCGCATGATTGTATATCAAAATTGTGACAGACTACCACTTGCGACGCTGCTATCGGAGAGCCCTAGCGAGTATTACAGATGGCTCAAACAAATATCTTAATTTTTACAGAATGTAACAGCCTTCGGAAATATGTATTGTCGTGCGTCAGGTCAGTTTAACGTGATACCGCACGTTCGAACCGCTCTTGTTGTTCCACTGATCTTCAATGGCTTGCTGAGGACACCAATAGCTACGAGTATGTGAGATGTTCACAGGCTTTCGTTCTTGTGGGCAGCTGAAAAAGGTTCCGCTATTAATGAAACAACATTTAACGATTTAACAAAAAACGCCTGTTGGTCTTCTAGACAATATACACAAAGAAAAAATGTTCATGCACATTTAAATGTCAAATAAATTACTGACGCAATAATGGCAGTTAAATAAACAACAGCGATTCTATTATAAACAATAGAGCTAAGCGTTGCAAATAAAACAGGACAAATGCATAATAATAATGACATAACAAAATAAAAGTGGTGCATGTAAAGCAATTCAAATGTACGGTGATAAAATAATAAATCAGTAATAATGCACTAATAATCATGTACAAATGAAAAGGTAGGTATCCTTGGAGTCTACTATGACGCGTATCACTGTGAGGCTGGTGCGCCTCTGTTGTTGAGTGACTGAAACTAACTCTGAGGCGCACAGGTTAGAATTATACACTCTAGTAGTTGGGTCGAATAGGAATACTAAAGGCGTGTAATACTGTGCGGCACACCAGCATTACTATTGCTGAGCGACTACCGTAAGGCCCACAGGTTAGAAGTATACACCCTAGTTGTATTGTAAATCGCTCACTTAATGTGCTATTATCTCGGATACTATCGCTGACTGTCGCTCTGTCCATTATTTTGGCTTGGCTGACTTGACTGGCTGCTCTGCTGCTGGCTGCAACTGCTGGTCTTCAAGTTCTCAATACTGGAAGTTAATAGTTATATTCGAAATCCCGATATTTATAGGCTTGAGACGTCACTCAGCTTTTGGTATGTTATACGGATCAGTGTGTCGACAACCACATGTAATTTATTACGGTCTCGATTCGATACAGTCTCCCCTTATTACAGTGTAATAACAACGATTTACAAACAACGGCAAGACAATACGTATGTATTAATCAATATTACGTAAGTCCTCTCTCGAAGGCATTCACACGTCACAGCAGAAATACTCAGCGTACGTAGTAGCAGCGGCGCCAGGCAACGTATAGTATTTTGATTCCGCATGGTACTCGAGGGTAACAGCGAAGTGAGCGTATCACACATACGCCATAGCACAAACGGTTAACCTACGCAGTAGCAGTAAGGAGCCGATATGGATATAGCCCTACTTTCTATATACGTACATATTAAACATAGGGAACAGCAGACAACGGCGCCAACATATCATATATGGAAAACGCAATACATATTAAACATAGATAATCTCTGTGTAACACAACACAGTATAGCAAAGCAATATAATTCTCTGCGTATACGACATACGACAAGCAGAACGAAATGGAATCAGCAGAAACAATTACCTGATAACATACAAATCTTTAAAGGACTAAGTGCATAAGCAAATAGACATACGATTAATTGTTGATAGTTTATCATACGATTTATTTTTGTAGTTTTAAGTTTACTAGTATATCGGTGAATTAGTATACCGGTGAATTGGAGTACCGATGAATCTACCTCCCCATGAATCCCTCGGTGCCCGTATTTATCTTCGGCGTCGGATAGCTACGCTATGTCCGCTGTCCGATTGTTCGGTTAGGTTTAGTCTGGCGTGTGCAGCCAGACTAAACCTAATCTCATTTAAAATGCCTACTAATGAATCTCCAGATACCATAGGTGCCTACGGCGCTGCAGCTTCGCTGTCCGATATTCGCCTCCCTATGAATCTCCCGGTCCCCATATTTGCCTACGGCGGTTTTCGGCTGCCGCGACCAAGGCTAACCAAACTGAATAAGTTTGGCCCAATCGCTTTCTGCATTATATGCTAATATTCTATTTGACGTAAAAAGTATTACAGAGTTTTCAACAATATTTATGCTATACAGAAAGTTGTAAAGAGTCTGTAAAGGTTTATATCTTTTGGTTCAGCATTGTTTTTAAGAAATGTTACATTTTGTCAATATTTATATTATTTAAACATCAAAAGCTCCGTTTTACACGTTTTGATAAACAGCAGTAAAAAGTGTTCTTTTTTCACCTCCCCCATAAATTCACCCCAAGAGGTTCACCCAAAATTTCAATTCCCAAGAGGTTAAAAGATTTGAAATGAAAAAATAAATTTAAATAAAAAAGTTTAAATTTAAATTAAATAAATTCAGCTGTCTGTCCTCTAAAGGTACGCAAACATTAAAATTTAGCCTTTAATCTGCGAAGATTTAAAATGAAGCAAATAAATTCAGGCAGCTTTCAGTCTTGCAAAGGTACGAATGCATAAATTGAAATTTACCCTTCACCCATGACATTGTAGAATCGAGGATATATTAACATTTTTGTATATAACGTTTTTCTTTGTTCCTGACCTATGTTGATCTTTACGTGGCTCTTGCATGCAAACACCATTTTTGTAACATCACTTTTATCCAGTATCATATGGCACTTCAGAGTCATCTAAATTTTTCAACAAATCTTGGTCTAGGACAAATTATTCCACTTTTAGTTTAGCAGCATATAAAAATCATTCAACATTTTTGAACAAATATTTACATGCCTTTCTAAGCCTATCAATGGCAGAGGAAATGTAGCGTAGTTTGCAAAACGCCTGCAGCCTCAAAAGTTTCCTCGTCGGGGACGTCCGCTAGCTTGTGAAGTCAAAATAAAAATTTCGTGTCGCAACTTTTCTCCAATGGCTAATTTTCCGATCGTAAATGATCGAGCACCTTTTACCAACTTTCTGCTATCTATTTCAGGCGTATTTATCGATGCTAACTTATTATATATATTTTTTCCCTTGAAATATCCTCTAAATAGCTTTAATAAAGTTGTGTAAGTTAATTCAATTGTACAAATAGTAATGTTATTTTATTACGAGTATTGGTGGGGATTTATGATATTGTTATGGAATTTAATTTCATACATTACGGGTTTTCCTTATGTTCATAGTAGAACAAATTTTCTGAAATTATATTTTTGCATCACATTGTCATATTTAAAATTGAGACATGGAATTGTATGAACTCTAATTGCATTAATAAATTCTACTTGCAGTTAAAGCCCATTCAATCCAATCGGAATCAAAGTAAAAATTAGTTTAGGGTTTCATAATATGATTTATAAATTATTATTTAGGTGTTGCTGAATATACATACACGGTTACATCGTTTAATTAAATATCAATTATTAGAGCCCTTGCGTGAATAAGGCTAAAGATTTAACCTTACTAAAACAAGTACGGTACAAGAATTAAATGATAAACCTTCAAGATTTAGAATATTCTATTCTTCATAATAAAATAATTTATTACCTGTACTATCATAAATAAAGGGGGTTTGTAAATTTAAATTAATAATAAAGCAGATACTTATTAAGATTTATTTGAATTACATAAATATTAATTTTAATGCAACAAAGCTTTCCTCTTAGGCAGAAATAAATAAAATATTGTCTAAGTAACATTTAATTTACAATGGGAATCTACGAGGATTCATCTATATTAATTCTTGTCTGGCTTTGTTAAAGTGAAATTGTTTTAAATGAGGTGGATAAGTTAAAATGTTGGGTAAATAGTTTTAAGACAAAGGTAAAATATGAATAGAAGGTGATGACAGGTGAAGGGGAGAGACAGGTAAAAAGTGTATATGAGGATTGTATGGATAATATTAAAGGGAGGTGAATAGGAAGAATGGTGAAGAAGAACACAAAAGCTTATGAATGGGTTAGATGGTCGATAGTGTTTTGACAAAAGAAGGTGAATGAAGGGCTATAAGTGATTGAAGACGGTGACCAAAGAATGAAAACATTGAGAAGGCGGGAAGAGAGGAGAGGATAAGAGCAAGTAATTTTAACAAAAGGTATAAGCATATTAGAGTGGAAGGAGGAATGTCTGGATATTTATTGTCAGTGTTAAATATGCAGAAGAAAAAAGCATAGGGTAATGGGTGCCTTGGACTGAAAAAGAGGGACGAAATGGCAAAGGATTGGGAATTATGTTTTGGGGAGGAGTGAAAGTGATGAGGAAAGTATATAAGTTATTAAAAAATAACGTGTTTTGGAGAGGTACAGAATAATATTAAATATTTGTTTAATTTTGTTATTGCAAAAATTTTGTTTTGTGAATAAATTGTGTAAAAATTTATTTATGTGTATACTTTGTATTTTTTTAGTTTGATACGAATAAAGGTTTATATTAAGTGCAAAAACATATAATTGTCCTACACGGATTGATGTTTAAAATTGAGTAATTCAAATCCAATGGAACTTTTAATAAAATTTGATATAAAAAGCTAACCAATCACAAGAAAAGTTAATTACAAAGTGAAGTGAAATCGTCTACATTGTCATGTCTAGTGCATGATTCTTCAAGAAACACAATTTGGATTTATTGTGCATTGTCCGCTATAAATAAGATTGTAACAATTTTCTTAACCAGATCGGTCCGGTTGGGTCTAGCAACTAAAATAATTACTAAAATATAATCTACATAAACCTGGATAGAGACCTTCAACGAAAATGTTGAAGGCACATATATAAAGCCATGACTTCTGTACAAAATTGATTATTATTATTTAAAATAGAAAACATGTGCGGAGCGCTCGTAAAACGCAACTGATTGAAAACTGCAAAAAACAGAGAGAATATTTTTATGAGTTACTTATCCACAATATGAAACGTAAAATTTTTGTTATACACATAAAACGCTGAAAACATCTCGCGATTCGCGACATAAAATGATGCGCTAGCACTTCAGTTTGACAGATAAAATGTGGTAATACACACCGGGGACGCGTTCTAGCACAAAAAATATAGACCTATATTTGAAAAGGAAATATTCAATCAGTGATATTCAAACATTATTCATAAGTTAGTGAATTAACTCGATATTTATTAGAAACAGACATCGTGTTATTTATTTTGATCGTACATGTAGAATTTAAATTTTTCTATGGTATCACATCTAAACAAGAGTGATACAGAATATTTCAAGCAATTATTTAGAACTTAATAGGTACAATTATTTTGAAAATGTAAGCGAAATTAGCAAAAAATAATGTTTCATACGAGGATAATCCCAGAAGTACCCGATCTGATGTATAGATGGCAGTTGTTCTTTGAAACGAATGACTATGGTAAAGACCATCAACTTTATGAACTATAACTTCAAGTTTGACGACGCCACGTTGTTTAATATTTGTTTGACAGCCATCAATACTGAACTATACACATCGATATGTGATACATTAATTTGAAAGTCCTCAGTCCAACCAATATCAAAGCGGAGCTAGAATCTATTCTGGCGGAGTTTGCTTCTTCGCCGATAACAGTGAAATATTATTTCTTCTTCTTCTTCGTCCAACGTCATGGCCGACGTGTGGTGACTCTATGGAGGATGTTTCTGTGGTGCAGGGCGGT
>WYDF02040613.1:0-12462 GCA_009867245.2 Adranes taylori | reverse complement strand
ACCACTACTCAACAACATCTATAGGGAAGCAGTGATGCGTCGCACATTAGAGAACAGGAACGGGGGAATGAAGAGTGGTGGACAAAGCTTTTTAAATCTTCGATTTGCGGTTGATACTCTTATAACAGCTAACCTCAACGCAGAGCTTTTTCTTCAGAGACTGAAAAGCGTAAACCGATACTATGTGCTCAAAATAGATGCCACCAAGACAAAAGTTTAATGATAGTAGACCAAAATAACAAAAAACGAAGACAACCTATACAAATAGGGAACTTTGAAGTGGTCGAAAAATTTGAATGTTTGGATTCCGTGCTCCATAAGTCCGGCTCTTGCGAATTGGAAATAAGACGGCGAATTGAAGTTACCCACACGGCCATGATAAAACTAACAACAGTTTGGAAAAATCGAAATATCACTAGGAAAACGTAGGCAAGCTTGCGAAGGCACGAAAGCAACGCCCTAGTTTTTCCCGTTTTTTTTTTCGTATGCTTCAGAGACTTATGTATTTCGTTCCAACGACAGGCCAAGAATAGATGCATTTAAAATGTGGGCTTGACGCAGGATGCTGCGAGTTCCCTGAACGGCTAGAAGAATGGATGTTTCCATCTTAAATGAGGTCAAACCCGTACAAAGATTGTCATCGATAACATATGGACGAATTTTGAACTTTTTTATCTGTCGACATCATCTCTCGACATGGCAGCATGGAAAAACTTGTGGTACAGAGAAAATCGGAAAGAAAAGTAAACGAGGCTAGTCCCCAACTAGGTGGAGTGATATTATCCTCAAACTAAAGCAGCGCGCCAAGCGAACGATCGAGAGACCTGGAAATCAACTGTTAAACGTATAATAGAGACTAGAAGATTGCCGTATTCAAAGTCAACATCCACTGTAGTCATCACACGTGGGTCTTGACGTTGGACGAAGAAGAAGAAGCGTTTACTTTATCTTGAACGTAAAACAAACAATGAAATTCCTTTTCTTTGCAACGATTCTTGAGACAATTTGAAACATCTGCTAAGTATGCCAATTTACAGCCCCATTTTTAGTCATGAAAACAGTTTCTCAGCTCAAATCTATTATAAAGCCATAAAAGTTTATGGCTAAGTTAGAATAATCGGTTTAAAATTTTTCGTCGAGATAGCCAACAAACATCGGTACGAAAAAGAAGCTGAGTAGGATTACATCCCATTTCTTCCAATATTTGCGAAAAATGTGGTACATTCAAAGGACGCCTTTAATGTAGTTAATGAGTTTCACGCTTTCATCCAAAACTACCTGTAGATCAGCAGGCATCTTACCTATTGTCAATGTTCTCTGTGTATGCAACAATGTATGGATGGTATTTGGGGCAACATACTAAATTGTTTATTAATTTCGACTATACTGTTTGCTCCATCTTTGCTTCTTCCAACACATTTTTTCCAATACAATCTTAAATAAGAAACCCACTTCATTTGGCCCCTTTCTCCTAAGATTTCCTGATAAACATAGAGAAAAGATTTCCGAGTTCTCAAATCATGAATATTGAAAACATAGACGATTAATTGATGTAAATAAAATGTGCCTTGTGTTGGTATCGTAGACAACATTAAATTTTGCATATAATCTATACAGATATCTGCAACAGATTAATCTCTTTTGCGTAGGTCTGTAACTTCCCTCATTATATTATAATTTTTTATTTATTGTACCGTCTTCTGAGCAGCTGCGCCGCATTTCTCGTTATCGCTAAGCATTTTTCATTTCATTTTTACTTCCAATTCTTCACATATTACATGTATCAATCTGGGGTCTTGCAAACGATATATTGTAATTTTCTCTAAATACCTTTAAATAATATTTGTATGTGACGTCAAGTTCTGGATATTTTATTCAAAACATTTTATTAATTATTTTTGCGTAAGGTTTTCACACAAATACTGATAAAGCAATTAGTATAGTGTCGTTTTTGCAGGAAAGGTTTCAATGTGTTTCTAATTGCAATGTTTCTCTAATTTCTCCCATTTATTGTTTTTCAAAGTACTTGTCACCATTGTCGATACACTTTTGCATTTGATCAAACCAATTCTTAAAGCACTTATTCCACTGTTGAATGGGTGTGCTAGAAATGGTCATTTGGATAGTATTGACTGCATCTTCAGGTGATTGAAATCGTTAACCACGCAGTGCATTCTTGATGGCAGTAAATGTAAAAGAATCGTTGGGACTTAAGACAGGGCTGCACTGAGGATGATCAAGCAATTCGATGTTTTGCTACTCCAAAATCTCTCAGCTGTTTGTCGAGCAGTGTGAGTACTCGTACTGTCATGGTGAATGATGATCCGACGTTGTGGGTTGTTTTTTTCGCAGCTCAGAAATGATTCGCAATTGATATGCAATTGTTTCTTACAAATAAACAATTGCGTATCAATCAGCAAAGGAATTGTAGCAATGTATGCGTATTTTAATACAAAAGTTGCGATCAACTTTTTCGACACATTGCAGGAACGGATGACTTTGGTTGGGTTCTCCTCTTCGACTGACATTTATTCTCGGGTTCATAAGAATAAAGCCAAGACTCCTCACCACTGATGATACTTTACACATTTTTGGGGTGGCCTCCGTTGAAACGATTCGGAGTTCCTCGGTACCAACTGACACGAGCCGCCATTTGTTCTTCGATCATCAGATGCGGGATCCAACAAGCAACTATTTTTTTCACGCCCAATTCATGATGTAAATTGTTTTGGATTGAGGTCTTAGAAAGTTCCTAGAAACTCTCAATCCCCCGGCATGTTACATGACGATTTTCATTAATCATCTAACGCATAGCATTAACGTTTTTCTAGATTTTGGTAGGATCATTGCTGAGGTTTGTGCGTTCATGTTTGAATTCAGAGTTTACTATTTGAATTCAGAGTTTACTATGATAGCCTCAAGGAACGCAAAATCACAAAAATATCAAAGTTGTCAAATACTGGGTATCTACGCTTTTTAAAATGACTGATTCAATTAAAAAATACCTTTATATGGTATTTTATGTTAAACTGAAAATTTAAAAAAAAACTCGAATTTTTAACTCAAAACTGAGATAATGATTAAATAACTTTGTATTGCCAACATTGCCATTTCTATAACGTATCTAAAATTTACCTACTCCAATTGTGCATTTCAAAATTAATGCAGTTAGTAATAAATATGAAATTTTGAGTGTTCCGTTTTATATCGATAATAAATCCAATAGTTCGGTTAAATCCTTAAAAATATCTCTAATAAAATTTAATAGTTTTTCACATAGAAAAATCGGTCATATTATGCATTGTAAATAAAATAAAATAATTTGTGTTAGTATAGAATTTTAGATGAGCATTTGGGATGCGTTCTACAGAAAGGCGGTGCTGCCATTTTAAATGGATCATACTTTACATAAAATCGTTTTATGTAAAGTATGATCTTAATAACCATGTTCTTCCATTTATTTATTATTTTATAATAAAGTTTATTTTCGTATATTTCTATGTTTTCTTCGATTCATATTCGTGAAACATCATTCAAACGTTTAAAATGTTTATAGTTTCTCCTAAGCCATGTGTATCAGACAAACACTTGCGTTCATATGCAGTTCTAGTTTAGTAAAGAGCAATTTTGAAATGTTTAGAATGCGATTCTGACTATATATTAAAGAGTTATGTAATAGCTTTTTAATAAAGAGCAATTTCATAATATGTATCCATAAACTTATTCATTTCATACAAAATAAATAGTAGAGAAATGTTTAGAATGCGATTCTAGCTTTGCAGTAAAAGGCACATGTGTTTCGTACTTTGCAGATTGTTCTCGCCCTGATATTGTAGAACTAATCGAAACTGCTGGATTTATGTAATGAAACACTGCTTTTTAAAGCACTTGTTTGGAATCAAGATTCCACGAGCGCCTTGCTATACATATAATCTCTTTTATGTAGTTTATATCTTTTATACTTTGTATGTACGCTGTACATAATAATATATTAAACATAAATAGTATGTAATTACTTACCTTTGGGCCTTTGAAGTACGGAGCTTATCAAAATAGATGCCCAAATTAAGCAACAAAGTGCACCTGCCCTGCACTGCGAGATGCAAAACAATAAAACACAAGGTTAGATCTGGTGTTAGGAACAAATAAATATCTTATATAATATACCCGGTTTTGTTTAAGTCTTTCCTGGCTCATACACAATTGATAAATAACATTACATAGCGACACGCTAGTTCTGCCCGATCTGTAAATTTTCACCACACATTTTTGCACTTCACACTTACACCGTTAATTATAACTAAACAATAATTTTGAACGGAAGCTGTTAGTTGTCTATTTTAAGATAAATCTTTCCAATTTTACGCGAAATTCAAATAATATCTTATATAATTTTAAGTTATCACTAAATATCAATTGCGAAATATGCAACTGACTTTACGTGAACAAACCATAGAGGTGCTAAGTGAAAAGAGTAAGCATTACAGAAGTATTACATAAAAATGGTTGTTGATATTGTTATTATTATTTTTTTATCACGAGTTATTAGTTATGATTTATATAATTGTTTGTTAATAGATATATTAATATTTTAGCAAAATTCAAACAATTATACATTCGACTTAAACTGTCGTTGTTTAAATTACATTATACATCAAGGATAATAAGTATGCATTTGTACTTACATAATTAAACCATAGAATTGTTAAGATAAGTGTTATTTTGGTTAATATACTTTTAATTATGAAATGAACTAGACATTACACGTCAAAAGAAGGGAAGCCTTACAACAAGAAAATAAAACAACAGATATACAGCATTCTCAAACATGACTCCACAAGAAAAACAAATATGAACTGTGTCTTTAGACCACAGCTCATGTATGCATAGCAGATTTTAAATGCTCCTTGCTTCGACATTCGAAACTGGAAACTTATGGAAGCATTGGAAACACCAAGCACAACACACACAGCAATACAAAGAAGAGATGATAGACGACCGGCTACGGAACCATTCAACGCAAGAAATCAAGTGCTAACCAACAGCTTATAAATGCAGGTTCCCTACCAAATTCATTAACCTACCAAGTTCAGAGTTTCTAATATTTGATTAGTCTATAAATATTTTTATGTAGATATTTTAAATGTTATTATTACTCTTTGTATATTTTAACCTATTTATTATTATAAGATAGATGAAAAGTCATCGGTAGTATATAATTTTAAAACATTACCGTATCAACAAACAACTAACATTGTCTGTCATATGATATCCATTCAAACTATGGTTGGAAGAACCTCTCACAATTAGGCGTAATTATGTAATTACGTTCGTTCAAATTGACCTTAATGGAGCGTGTTGTTGTTGTTGTTGTTGTTGTTGTTGATGATCTTAACGTATATTACCGAAACGTCTTGCCTAAGAAGAAAAAACTCTTGATCGATTTCAGACACTACCCAAATTGCTTTTTAATTAAATAATCGGTGCATAGATTAAATGGAAATGATCTTGTTTATAATATTTGATAAATGATTCTATGAAGTTGAATGTATAATGTTATCTATAAAATCAGTTGATCATTTACATAATGATGTAATAAGTAAGCGGTTCTTTCAAATTTTGAAGTATGTATATATTTTGTTTGCTTCTAAAAAATAAAATCTGTATCTACGTTTCATAACAGTGCTTGTCAAACTGCGTTCAAGCAGTTACAAAAATATTAAATAAGTAACCCTTTAAGTGGCAAAACTTTTTTATCTTATTTTTTACGTTTTAGTCGCAAAACCTTTTGCACTTAAAAATAAGGTATTTCATTTAAATGACAACGCATAAAGTACATAAAGACGATATTTTAACTTTTTTATCTATTTGTTTTATTTGAAGCTAATGGTAAATAATGCTAGCAGAGAACTTTTAGAATGACTTTAAAGAAGTTTTATAATTAAAATGTAGAACAAATCACTTATCGTTAATTATAGTCTATTGTATCTAATTAAACCTTGAACAATTCATTTACGTAATCTGGAACCACCGACCCATGTAGTCTAGTAGTAGAAGGCACACAGGTGCTGAAGCGAGCTAGCTGGGAAGGACTAAGAAAGCAATAAAAGACATACAGCTCACACTAAAAAAAATAGTCGGTAATAAGAAATTTTTAATTGTAGAGTGCAACCTTGTCAGTCAGCATTTTGAAAATAACCCCATGCATTAAATTAAATTATATTTTACTCTAAATTAAATAATGAATAAATTCAATTGTTAAATAAGTATCGGAAGTTAGATATGGGACGTAGTAGTGTACAGTATTTGATAATAAATAAGTAATCATTTTTAAGTTTAAACTCTTTATATTAAATAAATTATATAAAATTCTACCACAAGTCTATTTAGTAAAAATAAATTGAAATTAATTATTAAGATAACGGTGTGTGATTCTGAAACAAGTTTGTGATGGTAGGAACGACAAAACCTGTAATCATTATTAATAGAGTTAGTCGTATTTATGCATTTGTTTTCTTCAGACTGGTAACGTTAACAACTGTGTTTTATTCTAAACAGTGCAGGGGAACTGGGAATTATAACGTTATTTAGTTGTAGAAAAATTAAAGTGGGCTTTAAATATTGAATAGCATTTTGTAGTTATTGTACAAGATCCCGTATTGCTGCGTACGCCATTAAAAGGATTTTCTCTTAGTAGTCACGTAGGAAGCTAAAATCATCCCCGAAAATAGAACGTGACATTATAGCCGCATCTAACAGATAAAAAAATATTTTCATCCATCAACGTCTTTATTTCTAGCTGACAGAGTAAGCAGAGTGATATTGGTTAAATAACACAACCCCTGTCATAAATCTCTTATAATCTGCATTTGCAACAGGGCACGGAACAGTTTGTCTTGTTCCTGTTTTATCTGGACGGATGACTTGAGCTTTTTTCTTCAGCTTTATGCAAAGTGTTTGCAACCGGCACCATTTGACGCGTCTATCATTCCACTTGTGTACATAAATAGTATCAGCACAAATTACACTATCTAATTCATTAATTTTTAGTTTTCTGTCCGCGCGAAAATAATTTGTTGGAAAATACTTTTGTCTTTGTCTTATGCTAATTTTTGAAACAAAGGCAATGTAGAAAAAAATTAGCAAAAAAAAACATAATCTTCTTCTCCTTCAACATGTTTCCATAAATTTTATACAACACTTTCTACCAACATCGTAGAATCAGGATGCTTAACTGATGTTCCCTGATATATGTCAAAATCGAGTAGCTACCCAGTTTCCCATGTTATTGCTCACACTTTGAAACCGCGCCACATCAGTTTCATTGACATATATTGTTTTTATGTTGTTCTTCCTTTAAATCCAATCATGCTGTAGTCGATTGATAAGATTATTATGAACGCAAAAAGTATGCTTAAAACTTCTGTTTTAAATGAATTCCTGGAGGTCGTATTCTATTTCAACGGTTCTAACCATCATCTTTTATGGGTTTTTATTCTACGATTTTTGACAATTTTAGCAGACAGCTGTTTCGATTCGATTTGAGTCAAGTGGATCCCCATCATGCACACGAAGCATAATAAGTGGATTTCTCAACCAAAATTCGAATATGAAAGGCCAACATCGTTTAATATCGACGCAATTCTAAATTGTACTTTCTTACTGCCAGCTAGGAAATGTCGCGCATTTCGAAGTCGAAATTTTTAATTATCTGATCAGATCCATCTTTTTGGCCAACGAGTCAATGTCGCACATTTAAAAGCGCGTAATAGTCAACAATAATCTAATCAATTATGAATCATCCTAATAGTCTACAATCAAAATCTAAATATCATATTCAAGTACATATAGAAGTTTCGCTTCTACACTCCCCCATTTGCCGTCTCGTTAATGCCCGATACCAACTCGTGTAGCGATGAAACAATCAAAAAGAGAACCATCTCGCAACAACGTAATTCCCATTATCCTAGTTACATTATCAACAACATTACCATTAAAGATTGACGAACAGTTTGGGATGTTTCGATTATAGCGACACTCAAGACCGAGAACAAATATAACAAATCAATTTATATCCAGTTCCCTATTATTTCATTCATTTCTTCTTCTATTTTAATAATTGTGGAGCCTAATGTGACGTCCATAATTTTGCCGGCCAGACGTGATAGCATAATTGTGATACCTAATGATACCATTGGAGAATCCGCAAAAGTCTGCGAAAGATCAAATAGAATTTTGGTAAGGCCTATACAACCTGAAGACAGGAAAAATTATACTGTACATAATGATGAAAAGTAAGTGGAATCTACAAACTTTACTAACATCAATTTTAATTTCTCTATATATGTGCATAGGTCTTAACTCATTTATCTTCTGCAATTACTCTCATATACGCTTTTAGGCCAAAAACCGTCTTTTAACCCATGCAACACTAATTGGTAAAGAAACCAATTTTCATTTCAAATCACGTGGGAGACAATTCAAGTGATGTTTAAAGTGAAGATGTTTCAGAAGTGAAAATCAATAATTCAATCATATGTATTTGCAATTTTAACATATCCGTCCCGCATAAATTTAGAGACGTCGAAATTAGGTTCAAATTTGCATACGACTCAAATTTCACTGTTTACATTTAACATATTGTCACTTTCAAATTTGGATGAAGATATTGGCTTCCAACGTGACTAGCAAAAGAGAATCCTTTTAGTGGGGTACGCAGCGATTCTCTCCTACACTACAGAATTTTCTCGTACAATAACTACAAAATGCCTATCATTTTAATACCCACTTTCATTTACCTACTACGAAATGACGTTATTTACCTACATTATTTAGAAATAAACACAACACTTGGTAATTGTTAACTTCCCAGCCCTTTATTGAATTTTATCTGACTCAGTCAACCAAAATTGTAATTAAATTATAAAAAGTGCTGTTGTACAGCCTTAGCATCTACCAATCGTCTTCCTTGAATAAAACAGATGTATAAATTGAACTAACTGTATTAATGATGATTTGGTTAATATTATATGCAAATAAACAATAATTCGTGCATTCCATATAAATAACACCTAATCAAAATAATAAAATAATATATTTATATTCAATTGTTATGTGCAAATAGATTAATAAACATCCGTTCAAGTCTTGTGAAATAAATTTCCCAATAATATTAATAAAATTTATTTACTTACAGGTTTTGTCGTTCCTACCATCACAAAATGATTTTAGAATTACACACAGTTACCTTATTAATTCATTACAATTTATTTCTACTAAATAGACCCAAAGTATTATTTTTTTTTATGTGAAGAAATAAACACGAAAAATTAATTACTTGTTGACAACTACTGGGCACTACTATTTTCCATGCCCAACTACTGAAAATTATTTTATCAGTTAATTAATCAAGATTTTATTTGAAATTTATTAGAATTTAATTTATTTTAATTCATGATTTTATTTTCAAAATGCTGACTGAGAAGGATTCACCCCAAAACGTAATTTCTTATTACCGACTATTTTTTCAGGTTTTATCGCTTTCTTAGTCCATCCTACCTAGCTCGTCTCGGTACCTGTGTGCTCTATCGTACTAACGTGCTACATCGTTCGGTGGTGGCAGATTATGCAAATGAAGTTGTTTAAAGTTTAATTATACAGAATAAAGTTTAATTAACCATAAATGATTTGTTCTACATTTGAATTGTAAAACTTATTTACGGTAGACGACTGCCTCTTTTCCAACTAGTTCGTCTAGCAAACAAACTGCTTTCGTCTCAAGCGTACAAAACTCTCTACCATAGAACTAAATTAGAATTTCCTTCCTCGCAACAATATTACGCTAATAGTACGAGTCTAA
This sequence comes from Adranes taylori, assembly GCA_009867245.2. Lineage (NCBI taxonomy): Eukaryota > Metazoa > Arthropoda > Insecta > Coleoptera > Staphylinidae > Adranes > Adranes taylori. The sequence continues at coordinate 2,603 of WYDF02040613.1, read as the reverse complement.
CAGTTAACAACTCTTGAGATGCAAAAATGAATGCAGATCCATTGGTTTCTTAAAAAAAAATTGATACTAGATAAAGTTAATTTCTAGTGTTCTCAAATGTTTTAGAACTACTGGGTTTTTATATTTAGTTCCTACATATTCTAAATAGCCTATAAAAATACATAAAGCTTCTTTCAGGACGCCATTTCCTATACTAGATTTATCTAAAGCCATTACAACCCTTACGTTATTTGTTTATTGTGCAAATAATGCATCCATCAACGAAAGGAACTTGTTTATTATCATCTGTTGTAGACAAATTGTAGTTGATATATGGCTAGATCAACTTCTTCCCCCTTATTGTATTTTATTTTCAAATTCACATTTGTTCATCATCAACGCTTTTCGCAATCTGATTCACAAACCATTAAGCATATGAAAAGTTTTTTCATTGCGTATGTGAATTGTTTGCTCTTTTGGCATGATTTATTTTGTTTAAGATGTTTTGCACTAATTTATATCATAATATTTCTAAGTAAACAAAACAAAATGTCAAAAATTAAAATATTATTTGATTGTAAAATCACAAGAGGTATGCAAAATTACTATGATCCTTAAAATACGGATACAAAAAAACAATTAATTCCATACCCATAATAGAAGATAAAAGAATAATAATTACGTAAGATAGAGAAATATTGAACAGACCGAAAAAAAAATAGTATGCTAGAACGATTTGACTTATTACCCAACAAAATTAGAACAAGAGGCACCCTAGAAATTAAAAAATAAATAAAATAAACAGTTCATTAGTTTTAAAATTTACATAAAACTTGGTCCGGTACAGTGTTTTTAAAACAAGTGATTATATTTCGATTTTATTTTTGTTACAGGTAAAAGTTTGGTTTCAGAATCGTCGAACGAAACACAAACGTATGCAACAAGAAGAAGAATCCAAAACATCATCAAACGGCAATCTAGGTGGTATCAAAAGCGGCCAATCGCCAAACAATAATAATAATGACGGTAGTGGTGGTGGAGCGGCAGGAATGCATACCTCCAAATGGAAAGAGGAAGAAGACGATTTGGAGGGTGGACCTGATTCACCATACGGCGAGTATATCGATATGGATATGGATGATGAGGACGAATGTCCTAGTGATACTGAGGAAGGAATGATGATGGCGGCGGCGGCAGCTGCTGCAGCCGCCGCACGAAGTGGAATTTTAGGTTTAAGTGGTCCGGGAAGTGGAACTTAATGCAATGATTAAGTGGCAGAGTTACTCTACAATTTTTTTAATGCAAGTGCGCGTTATATACCAAAAAACCAAAATGTATCTGATATGATGCATAAAGGATAAAGGACAACATGAGATAGACGCTTTTTGTGATATAGTTATAAAGTTTTACTATACGTCAAAAAGCGTTTAAGCTTATTTGATATTTAAACAATTATTTGCATAAACATAGCAAATTTAAACCAAAAATTAGCCTGAAAAGGGAAGGTTATGTACTTTTCTCTTCGTATGAGTGTGCGTATGTATCTATGTGCAAAAGCTGTTAATTTTAAAAGAACATAAGAGAAAAGAAATTCTCCTAGAAAAAGAGGAAAATCAGAAATTTTCAAATCAAAATGGAGAAAATAAATTTGTGCATCCCAAATGCGATACTTCAGGAGTAGTTCTTGCATGTATTCGCAATCAATACTTCTGTGATTTATTGCGCCCAAGAAAAAAGCTGCCTTCAAATGTTTTCTCTGCTTCGATGTCATTTAAGCCAGTTTAATTTCGCTTTCAACGTCGGAACGCACAATTCACATGATTTTCCAATGACTCCAGTTTCGAGCATATCCTCATTATCGAACTGAATATGTAATATTTTGACAGTACTTTGACGCTGTCATTTTGGTGCACAGATCAGGCTTCTCTTTATGTGCACGGTGTTGTCGGATTTATTTGGTCTTGGTGTTCATTCCTTGTTTGGCTTGGGTTTTCGTATAATAATTGTAGTGAAGTCAGGAGGCTGTTATATTTGAAAATAACTTGTTCGTTTATTAATTTATGGTTGAGTTTACTTTTGTATATTTTTATGTATTTCTATTTCTTCCATTGAAATTGCTGTTTGTTTTCCCAATGTAGATTTCATTACAAATGTCAACTTGTATATGTCACTTTTATTGTACTTGTCACTGTTGCTAATATTTCTGAGGTTGTGTCTTGTTCTAAATGCTGCTATTTTTATTTGGTTTGGCCATGGCTCAGGTGCGTAAATAAAACTGGTCACCTTCATTCCCACCAAAATATAAAAAGAATTTCATTCAGAAAGGAATATTTTTATTCAATTGTTTAATAAAGAGGGCAAAATGTGATTTTTTTTTGTAAACAATTTTTTACGAATAAGAAAAGTTGAATAACTTTTTATAAATAAGCCAGTTTAATGTACAAAACCCCGGCTCCCAGTTTTAGGTTTTGCTTATGACAAAATTGCTATCCGCCATTGTTAGCCATGAAATTAATTTAGCATTTATTCTTTTGATTATTACAGACATTTAATTGAATATATATATATATATATATATATATATATATATATATATATATATATATTTATCTGTTTGTATTCTT